>JAJTUV010003312.1:0-61225 GCA_021653895.1 Mastomys natalensis | reverse complement strand
GGCCTCAGCCCAACAAAGAACTCCAGGCAACTAGGACGAGCCCGGGGAGGCCCCCAGCGGTTATCAAGTCCCAAAAGGCGGCCCGACATCATATACACACAAAAAACTGGGGACGAGCGGGTTGCGTGCAATAATCGCAAAAGTTAAAAAAAAAGCTGTTTGTGGAGACAGGGGGAGGGAGAGAGTAGGGATGTGGAACTCAGGGGGTGGACAGGGGGCCGGGAAAAAATCGGAGTTAAAAAATAAAAAAATAGCCAAAAATTTAAAAAAAATAAATAACAAAAAAGCCATGGGGGTAAAGGGATTTTTGGGAGGGAGGGGGGAAAAGAGAAAGGGCAAAATTTTAGTCTCAAAAAAGGAAATTTTAAATTTTTAAAAAAGATTTAAAAAAGGTTAAGGGATATGACTAATACCCCAAATGAAGCCGAGAAACGGGCGGGATTTGGTCGCGGCTTTGGGGGTTTTTCTGGGGCTCTGAACACAGGCATAGCCTAGCCTGCTCCCAGCGTTCCTTTGTCCTTAGTACTAGAGGCATCTTTAGTGCTGCTGCTTCAGGGTTACCAGGGATGCAAAGTTTAAACAAGAAAGTTTAAACCTGATTAATTCTGGAGCAAGCCCCAAGACTGGAGGTGGTAGAGAAGACCAACTTTACCTTATATGTAATGGGAAAACATATTGAAGAAGGTACATTCACATGTGACTTGGTCTGCAGTGCTGGGGCTCTGACTCAGTGCTTAAGAGTGCTGGCTGCTCTTCAGAGGATCCCCCCCCCCAATTTATGAAATGAGCATTCATCTTACATTTATTAAATAATTAATTTTTCCATTAATTTATTTATTTATTCTCTTTACATCCCGATCACAGACCCCCCCCACCCCCCCAGTCCCTGCCTCACATGGCTCCCTGCCCCAGAGGACCCATGTTTGATATCCATCACATACATGGTAACTCACAGTCATTCACCACTCCAGTCCCAGAGGATCGAATGCCCCCTTTTGGCCTCAGTGGCACTACATGCATGTAGTGCACAGACACATATGCGGATAAAACACTCATAGACATAAAAACGTATTTTTAAGACTAATTTTACCTTAGAACACTGACATTTTGGGGTGGTGCTATAATGGTGGACCTGCACCACTGTGCGTTTGTCAAGCTCACAGAACGAACACCACCAGGAGAGAACGTGGGTGCCAACTGCGGACACTGGGATAAACGTGTGTCTGTAGGTTCATTCCGTGTGGGATTAACCAGTGCAGTGGGCGGATGTGCGTGCAGTGGGGTATATGGAAAATCTGCATCCCTCCAGCTTGATTTTGCTACAAACCTAAAACAGTTCTAACATATCAGCGTTAATTTACAAAATGCCTGTCGTTATGCCTGAAATACATTAATCAGGTCAAGCACCTCAGTTGACAGCCCTCATTAGACACCGGTGGAAACTGCCACAGTGGCGGTGATGTCACTGAAAGTTATTTCTTATATAATCAACCTAACTATTCTAAATTATACCCCTTACACATGCAAAAAAAAAATTAAATATCAGAGAAAAGACAAGGGTCAGAGGTGGGGGAAAGAGGTCCAAGGGAAGGAGTGCCCAAGGGAGAGAGGCCAAGGATGGCCCCAAGGGGAAGGGAGGGCAGGTGCCCCAGAAGGGGGGAGGGCAGGTGCCCAAGGACTAAGTAGCCCCAAGTGGAAGAAAAGATAATTCTGGATGCATGCCAGCCTGCCTCATCCCAGCACCTGAGGACTGGGAGTCACTTCATGAATACTCTGTGCTCTGGGCTGTAGGTGAGGTGAGGAGGACGGTCCATAATAAATTGCCTTCATCTGCCACCCTGCCTATTTTTAGAGCTCCATTTTACAGCGTGGTGAAATGTGCCTGTGTAGATGTCAGCGTGCCAGGCGTCATTAAGACGTTTCCTGAGAAGTGGGGAGACGCTTTCCCAAGCAAAACTGAAGTCGCAAGCCACAGGTTGTTTTCGAAGATGACACCCATTTAGAAGCTGCTGAAGAGCTCGCGGAGGTGGCCTTTGGTCACGTGACAAGGCACAGTCTGAGCTGTGCTGATTTACAGCTGGCGCAGAGACATACTGGGCCCTAGGAAGGAGCAGTTAGGAGTTTCTATATGTTAGAAATTGCTGCGTATGCTGAAGATTCATCAGCAGGAATCAAAGCAAAGCAGTTGCTTTTTTTTTTCCATGAAAATCACATCTCAGTTTAGCAAGACAAAGAAAAAAAATGGTGTGTCAGAGAAAATCCAGGGCCAGAGATGACCTCTGCATGGGGGGTGAGTCAGAGAGCTATATGAAGTACCATTGAGGAGACTCTCCAGACAGCAGCAGCAAAACCCTGATACTCTCGAGAAAGCAAAACCCAATGGGAAGAGAAAGGACAGTAAACAAAGAAGAGGAAGAGGCCATGGGGGACCTCACAGGCTGTGACCACACCTCTGCATCTAGTGTATTCTGAGCAGAGACAGATATGGCTAGACCTGTATTTAAAGGCACTCTGGCTGTTCTGGGAGAGAACAGAGGCAGAATGAGATGGAAGAGAAACTACTGAAAAGTGGGCAGTTTCTTTTCTAAAACACTGAATTAAATTTTTAATATGTGTATTTTACATAATATATAATATGTAATATTATAATACATATTAATATTATTAATACATAATACTAATATGTAACATACACATATAAATATTTTTATATTATATATAACATATATCATATACATAACGCCTGTTGCCTTGGAAACTTGTGGATGCTGGGCTGTGATCTATCCAGTGGAAAAGCCACTGGCTGTGAGCCTCAACAGCGAGACCTGCCTCTGGTTCCACAAGAAGCTCTCTGCTTCCCGTCTGTCCCTGCAGTAGGGCCAGTGCACCTCGGCTCCGTGAATCAAACCGAGGGTCTCCTTCCGTGAGTTGCTCATGCCGGGTGTGTTGTCATAGTGGTAAGGAGAGGAGCTACCAGGAGAGTGTGCCCTTGCCTGCATTAGGAACACACAACTTCATGCTTTGCACACAGGGGGATCTGTAGAATTAAAGTGGCTCCCCCTTCAGTGAGAATCTGGAAAGCAAACATTCCCCTACTCTGTGGATGGAATCCAATTCGTGATAGATAGCTCTTTGAAATACCATCTGGCAGAATCTAAATACATGGCTCATTCATTCTATTAGAAGGTGACCTGTGAGCTATGTCTCGTGTGTGTGCAAGACAAAAAAACAAATTTACTTGCAGTGTTGTAACAGGCCGGCACAACACACACACACACACACACACACACACACACACAATGATCTAGTAACAGCTACCTGTCCACCAGCAGGGGATTATTGCAGGGAAGTATTTGTGTCGTCAAATCTCTGAAGTACTTGATAAGAACGAGGAAAAACTATATCTGCTGACATCAAAGAACTTTTAAAAAAAGCAAGGAAAATGACTTATGGAACAATGTTTGAGAGATACAATGCCATATGTTTAAAAAAAATAAGACAAAGTATACATGTATGTACACACAAGGTTGTGAACACACAGAAAGGGGGCCAGATGGAGCCTTCCACTTACTGATCAAGGAAACCAAAGGTGTTTCCTTCTTCATAGTCATGGACTCATCTATTGTTAACAAAATATGAACACTTCAAAATCTGGGCCTTAAATAGGCTGACTAACTTTGTGAAACAACAGATAGATAATTTGATAGCAAACCCTATTCAGATACATTACATATGTTAGCTACAGAGGACCGTAAGTCTCAAGATGAGGTTGTTACTCTATCCAGGGTGTTCCCAAAACCCATCTCCACCCAACCTAAAAAAGGGGAGTTCTGCCCTAGACCAAGCAGAGAGGGGCCACCCCAGAACCCCCTCTGACTGGCAATCTAAATTCTTGCTTAGGCTGCAAACTAAGCACTGCAAGGGAATATAAATAAAAATTTAAAATATCTTTCTGGGTTCCCTGAGGGACAAGCCTGACTGCATAGGGGTTGATGTCAAAATATCCCCTCTCCAGGAAAAAGACATCAGGATGGGTATGGCCCTCATGCCTCACTGAACAACGACAGGAGGAACTGGAGCCATTACAAGGTCCCCTTTAATTACTGGAGGTCAGGCCTCTATCCCGCCTTCGCAAGATTAGAATGCCACGGTCCTTCTATACTTGGAGAGTTGGGAAGATGTCAAGGGCAGCCCTGTTTATACACTGAAGGCCTAAAATCAGCAATAGGCCTAAGTCAGCTTGCTAGCACAAAGTCTTGGGTCTCTGTGGAAAAACACTGAAAAGATAGCTATAAGATATTGTAAACAGGCAGCTTTGGTGGAAATTTACCAGCCTGGATGAGAACAAATGTCATAGGTCTTGTGGATAGTCATAGACCTTGAGTAGCCTTGGTGGATAGTACCAACTTAGATAAGGACAAGTGAATCATAGGTGGAGTCATAGTGACCTGTCCCCAGAACCTTCACCCAGCAGACACTCTGTTCTGGAAGATATCTGTACTCCCCCTGAACACCTACACTCCTGTGTCATCCCCTTCCCCACATCCTGCCTTCTTGTGTATATAACCCCTGTGTTAAAAAAGTAAAATTGATAGTTTGATCAGCCTATAGACAAGCCGCTGTTCTTTTCGTCTGTCTGTTTCCCCCCATCTCTCTTTCAGGTGATCTCCCTGGATCCCTGTTCAATGCCCTGCTGGATGGGACACTACTCTTCCAGTTGGATCCAACAGAAACCTTACCCAAAGTCACTGAGACAAAACAAGAACACTCTGGCCCCTGGATTCGGGAACCAGGATGTCCTGAGGCTCCAACTAAGCTCTGGGCTCTGCCCATTCCTCATATTGCCTGTTTCTGTTCCTTCCCCCAAGGAAATCTGCCGATGGCAAACAAAAGCCATGAGACTCCTCAGATTTCTATCTCTCTGCAAAGCAGCCTTAATTCAGAAGGAATTGCTTCTCTCCACCTAGTTCTAGAGAACTGCCAAGCCTTCCACAGATAGTCAGTGAGTAAGACCAGTCCAGGCACTCTCCATGACTGAGGAAGACCAAGATCACAGAACTAACAGTCACAGTAGAACCACAAGTGATCAAGGAGGCATTTCCCCCATGAGACCCCAACAGTGTGAGGCAGACTGGGCAACAGACAGCATAGCCCACTTCAGACCAAACGGACACATCTGACATTATCACCCCAGCCTGAACACCCACTGTGGTTGAGCTGGGTTCATGGTGGCTGTGAGAGGCCTCAAAGGCTGGCTTGATGCCATGCTAGACTGCCAGGAACAAGGATGACCTTTTGACCATTTTGACAGTAAGTCCTGCATATGTGAAGGGGCATACTGGGATCTGTCATCCAAGAACTGAAATAAACCCCTCATGTCCTACATCACAATTATTTATTTTTATACAGGGGAGGAAGATGTGCAGTGCCACAGATGTGTATATGGGGGTCAGAGGGCAATGGATGGGAGTTGCCTCCTTCCTTTCACTGGGTCCTGAGGATTGAACTCAGTCAGGATAGGTGGGTTCCTCCACCCACTAAACCATCTCGCCTCCCTAGATGATTACTCTTAAAAGAAATGAAATATATGAGGATAGAATTTTATAGAGCAAGGGAAACAGAGTGGAGAAGATGGCAGTAGAGTATTTAAGACACTAGGGAGAAAATGAAATAGGTCCCAAGAGTATTTCTAAAAGAATAGGAGAGCATGAGGCTGTGTAGCCTTCAGCAGAGACTCCCTGTAGCCCCCCTCACCAGCTCTGTCTCTGTGTTGTGTAACAAGAACGCAGCAGGGCCGTGCAGTCTTCAGAAACCTGCATTTGAAAGGTGGCTAGGAGCTGGCTAGCAGTGGTGCACCACTGCAGTCGCCACGCTCTGGAGTCCGAGGCGGCCCTCTCTCTCCAGTTCGAATCCCACCTGTGCTTGCTCACAGGGCAAAAAAAAGTAAGTTTATGCCAGGCAGTGGTGGTCACATGCCTTCAAGCCCATGCACTTGGGAGGCAGAGGCAGGCAGATTTCTGAGTTCTGAGGCCAGCCTGGTCTACAGAGTGAGTTCAAGACAGCCAGGACTACACAGAGAAACCCTGTCTCAAAAAAAAAAAAAAAAAAAAAGAAAGAAAAAGGTGGCTAGGTGGATGCACGTGTCCAACATAGTGCAGACAGGACAACACTGTCACCATTACTCCAATCAAAAAAGCGATGAAAACAGCCCAGTCACCTGGCGCTTTGAAAATGCACATACAAGGAGGGTGAAAAAGTTTCCAAAGCTGTAATCCTAAAATGTATCCCGAGCCTGGCTACTGTCCACTGTTGACATATTTCCTGCTTCTATGTAATGATCACATTTTCTTTATATCCCTACTTCAATCTGAGGCACAATCCACACCTGGAGATAGATATTAAATCATCCCAATCTCAAAGCACACTCTTTCTAAATGAATGTAAGCTGACATGCATGGTAAAGCTGTCTTGGCTACAGACTACCCCTAGGTCCTTGGGAGTCAGGTTCTCTGACACTCTCCTGTGGGACCAACTGACACCACCGCACTAAGTCCACAGCAGAAAACGAAGCCATACGTTGTCCTGCTTCGAGACACCTGGGGCCTGCTCACAGGGTTGATCTTGCCTCATCCACTCAGCCCATATCCCCTGCCCACTCCTACCAAGGAATAAGGCCGACCTTCACAAAAGGATGCCTGATCCAGTTCTACCACTCTTCCCATACTGGGCAACATGCACGCATTCACACGTACATGCATACACACACACACACACAACACACACACACATGTGCACAAACACACAAGTGCCATGCCAAGCTTAGACCATTACAGCGGCTACTAAGTTGTACTGGCCTGTAGTTTAAACTCTATGCAAAGTATTAAAATAATCACTGGCCAATACACATATGCACATGCAATCTTCAGAATGAAAGAAATGGGGATGGGGGCAGAGGACCTGTATGTTGCCCCAAACCCACACAATTAACTAGCAGTCATGTGTGTGCCTTGTGTAGTTCTTGTATCATCTCCTGCTCTAAGGGTGACACAGAGTAACACAAAACATGACTTTTGTGGCAATTTAAAGACATGGGAAGCAGGAAATGATTGATTGGATCCCGTCTCCTCTTCTGAGGTGACTATTGCCAATACTGAGATGATTCTTCTATCTAAAACAAAGCCAACCTTTCTATAAGGCGGGAAGGGGAAAAAGCCTTACTATGTATCAACAGCAGACTCGTTACAACAGCAAATGAGTAACATGATAAGAAAAGGTGCAAACCAGATGTAATCCTGAGTGTGATGGGGCTCGATGGTTAAGATCACTGACTGGCTGCATTTCCAGAGGGCCTAGGTTTGGGTCCCAGCACCTACAGTACAGATTATCTGTAATGTCACACCAAGCCCCAGGTATCTCTAAGCAGAGCAAAATCTCATTTTCTGTCATGGAACCAAGTGCCGTGACTGTGAACCCATCCCACCAAAGAGTAGCAGAGAACCTGGCTTCTTTTGTGGTTGGTTATCTGTAACTCCAGTTCTGGGAAGCAGACACCCTCTACTGGCCTCCATGATAACTACAGCACAAGATGCTCAAACATATGTGCAGACAAAATACCCATAGGCATAAAATAAAAAAGACTCTTTAATACACACACACACACACTATATATAATATACATACATACATATATGCATACACACACACACATATAACATATATAAAATCCCTATCTAGGAATTCAGAATCCTCAGAGGTAAAGAAAGAACACAGTTGGAACGCACGAATTCTTCAGTAAGTGACTGAGTGGGTGATTCTCCTGGGACAGGCAGAGAAGGAGAGCCTCAATTTTTTATGTACACACGGATGCTCTCAGCTTTCCAGAGCTGCCCCTCTAGCAGTACAAACTTTTCTCCCTACCCGGTGGCGAGAGCTTCCTTAAAGTCAGCTCAACCCAATTCTTTAATTTTTTCAGCCACTTCCAGTCTTGCTTAGATTTCTAAGACAACATAGTTCATTTCAAAGCTTTAATCTCCCCACGCTGCAAGGCTTTCTTGCCCCTCTGCTTTCAAGCAGACATAGCTACTGCTGTGGTAAAGGTTTCAGGAAAACACACACACACACACACACACACACACATCAGACACACCATAAGCACATACACACACCTGTCTTCATATAGCTCCCTACTTCAGACTATTCCTCCTAGCTCCGCCCAGGCCTATAGATAAGGGTAGTTGAGAGGGAAAGTCTGAGGTCTCTCTCAGCACCTGTCATTTCAAGTCTCACAGAAACAGACTCCCATCCTGAGACCTTCTCCATGGTCTCTAGGTTTCGTAACCAATAGTCTTCCTCCCAAACCACCTCTCGCAAGAGCCTTGGATGGCTGGGCAGTGGTGGCACACGCCTTTGATCCCAGCACTTGGAAGGCGAGGCAGGCGGATTTCTGAGTTCCAGGACCAGCCTGGTCTACAGAGTGAGTCCAGGACAGCCTGGGCTACACAGAGAAACCCTGTCAACAACAAAAAAAACAAACAAAAAAAAAAAAAAAAAAGCCTTGGAAAATCTGTATGTCCCATCCCCAGGGTGACATCATCTGTATTCCCCCCTCACCAGGATTACATCTGTATCTACCACCACCACCTGTGACATCATCTGCTGCCCCACTCCAGGGGTGACATCATCTGTATGCCTCACACCCCACCCCCCCCCCCCCCCCACCCCACCCCCCACCCCCACCCCCCGAGAGTAACTTTGAGAGACAATTTTCTTATAGGAAGAGTCTTCACGTTCCCTCAGAGATGCCAGTGCCAGCAGACTAATTTCTGTATCATCTGCCCTCCTTCACAATCCCAACACCTAGGACTCATACAGAGTCTGTGCTTGCCTAACCTGTGGAGTCCAGATGCAGGTATTAGGTTCCCTGGAACTGGAGTTACATATGGTTATGATCTGATATGTGAATTCTGGGAACCAAACTTGAGTCTTAACCACTGGGCATTCTCTCCAGCCCCCAAATAAATATATATTTTTTAAAGAGCCAATCATTTCTGCCTACAGACACATAAACAGTGAAACAGGAGATAACCCTTCTGCCTGTGCCTTTGCTAGGTTTTGCGCATATGGGCTGGGTGTCTACTCTGCTGTGCCGAGTCTGCTGTGGAATTAGCATGTCCAAGGCAGGCATGCAGCATCTAAATACCAGAGTCATCCTCTGGCTCTTTGACTCCAGATCCCAGCATTTAAATCCTGGCCATCTTCACAAGCAGCAGGAGGGCATTAGCAACGCCACATTGTCCAGTGCGGGTGACATGTCAACACGGGTTTAGAATCACAAGCTGTTTATCTCACATTGAACCTGACCCTGCTTCAGAAGGATGGTCCTGTCCTGGTTCAAAGGCCAGCTGAGGTGTGGGCCAGCAGCAGCCCATTTCTGATCTGCAACTAAGGCATAAGGAAGACATGCTTTTAAAACATTTTAAATTAAAAAAAAAGAGAGTTATTGATAGCCCAAGACTTAAAATGAAATAAAATTCCATCTATGCCCGATATTAAACTGTGTCTTGGCCCACATCATCCTAGGTTTATGAACACCCACTGAATATTTCTGGAATAGTCTGAGCCACCCTCAAACACCTGCCTGCTGGTTTCAAACTATGTCCTGAACTTCACTTCCTTTCCTGTGGGCCACAAATCCGCAAGACCACTATCTAGAGTTTAAGTCAAAATTTTAAATGTTTCTCCCTCTGTTACAAAAATTATTCTTGCTTATTGTAAAAATTCAAGGGCTAAGTTGCAGGACAGCACTAAGGCCAGCCGAGGCAACGGAAAAGTTACGTTCCAGCTTGGCCTTAATGAAGTTATATCGCCCACTAGTGTTTTTTCCCAGTTGAAATGAATTGGCCATGCAGCTAATACTACAGAACATTCTGGAATATCAGGTTAGCAGAAGTAAAGGCTTAAGCTCCATTTTACGTCTAATGATCTACATCTGAGATTACTTACATCGGAAGATAACTTTTGTCGACTAGATTTGTACCATGCTTCTAGTTTTTCAAATATCATTTCCTTCACACTACTCCAAATAAGTCATACCAAGTAGACCTCTCTTAAGAAGGAAAAAGAAACCCTTGTCAACTGGCAGATTAAACTCTGTAAAATTAAGAATGTTCTTTGGCCACTTAAACTGCAACAGGTTCGTTTTACAGTGTAAACTAGCCACATAAAGCAGCCATGCAGAGAGTCCCTGGGCCACTGAAGTCCATTTCCTGTTTATCGTGAGCTGGGTCCTGTAAAGCTCTTAAACATGATGAGAATACCAAGAATTCCTTTCTAGCTGCTATAAAGAGCTCTCAAAAGTCACCAAAAGGCCTGGACACATTCTTGGGCAATTATGAGGACCAGGAGGAGGCAGGGTCAAGCCCGAGAAAGAAACATGGTCTGTGACAGTGCTCCACTACACCCAAGCCTCTGCTATTCTGAGCAACAGCTGCAGAACCCTGGCACCCCCAGCTGAGGAGAGCCACTCATATTACTGGGGTTTGCCCTTCTGATAGTTCAACACTCCAGCTTGGACCCCATCCCTTCCAGCTCAGGATAGACCAGAACAGCTCTAGATTCTAATAGACCCAGGCTAGATTCTGATAGACACATCTCACAGTGTTGGTGTCTGTGCAACATCCCTTAGGGTTCAGTGAATGCCTAACAGAACTGTTGAACTGCCTGAGGAAAGAGAGGAAAAGGGATACTGCTTAGTAATAGGATATTCCTAAGTGTGAGGCTAACCTAGAGATATGTGGGTACCTTCCAGGTATGAGGTTATCCCAGCGATGCATAGGTACCACCTATGGAAAATGAAGCAGAAACAATTTTTATTTCTTGAGAACTTTCCACCTGCCAGAGCCTACACTCCAGGTACCATGTGCAGATATCAGCCCACACCAAGTGTTACAATTTTGCAGAGAAAGAAGCAGAATCCAACTATGCAAGACAGATCAATTTAACACAGTTACAACTATCAGGAATGAGACTTAATAGCAGTCCAGAATTTCCAAATGCCCTGATGTGGTGAGACACAGAGTAACATAGTCAAGCAATCAGAAAAAGTATTGTCTCCAGGGTTCCTTCATCTGTTGTTTTTATAGAGTGGTCTCACTAAATACCTGTGGCTGGCTTGGACCTGTCTATGTAGACCAAGCTGGCCTCAACCCCACAGCCTGCCTCTGCCTCTAAGTGCTGGGATCGGGATTAATGGCATGTGCCAACATACCCCATCCCAGAGAAAAGAATTAAATAGTAAAATTGTTAGAAGTTTCTAGACACCACACATCCACAATCCTAAACAAACATTTTGTTGGTTTGGGTTTCTAAATTATCACAAAAGCTCTTGTTCGGCTTAAACAATAAGTATATGGTTCAAAATCACATCTTTCTATAAATTCTCCTCAATAAGCATGGCGTTGGGTGTGAGCCGATAACTCCGGGGCACAGCACTTACACAGCATTCAAGAAGCCCCATGTTAGAGCCCCAGAACTGGACGAAAGTTAATTTAAATTTTATTTTATTTAAACGTTATTGAGAGAACTGCCAGCTTCCAGGTTCATATGCAAATTTAGACCCAGCTACACACACTGACTTAAATAGATTTACAATAGTTCAGAATCTTTCATTCTCCCTCAGGCACATTGCAGTGCTATGTAATCTTGGCTTTAAATCGATTTAAAAGAGATAGTGATAGCAAGATTGGGAAAGCTAGCTAGCGCTGTGGCCACGGGAGCATCCATCAGTGTTAAATGTAAAATGTCGTAGTAATTTTCTTCATTAAATGGGGCATTTTAATGGGACATGAAACATTCTATGTTTCTTTAAAGCTTAAATGTGCTGGTCTTCAATCATTCTTTTTTTTTTTTGCAAACTAAAGAAAAATCAGGACAACAATGATGGCCGTCCATGATTTGCCTTCAAATCAGTTCTGTCAAACAGAGAACAGAAGTTATCTGGTTTGATGTTAGTGAGTTTTGCTTGCACTCCATGAAACCAAGGACTCACCGGGGGAAGCAGCAGTAAAATCCTGAATCCCCTGAGAGCAGGGGGGGGGGAGGGGGTCTGGGTAGCAGCTGGCTACTCCCAGCAGTGCCCACCTCTCTTAGATCTCCCCGCCCCCAGCCCCGCCCAAGTACTGCAGAGTGAACCCAGGGCCACGCCATGCCAATGCAAGGCAGGACTTCTACCACCAAGTTACTCTTCTTGTTTGAGGGGTTACTTTTCCCCCTTCTTTTCAGTTTTTATTTTGAGATATGGTCTCACTGAGTTTCACAGACTGGCCTTCAACTCACATCTAGAGCCTGAGATCCTCCTGCCTCAGTCTGCTGTAGCTAGCCTAACAAGCTGGTGCCATGAGGCCTGACTCTCTGCTCAACTCTTGCATTTAAAAAAATATCCTTTTGGATGAATCTGTGGCTCTCCAAAAACCCTGGTCTTTAACTAAAACAAATATCTTATAATAATAATAATTGATGATGATGTAGCTTTTCTTCAGATTCAAATACTTCAGAAATTTTCAATGCCCAATCTCAGGCACTGGGGTCGCCAACACTAAACTCTGTCTCAGACTCTCCTCTTCCCTCATCTGTCACCTCCCACAATACCCCTCTTATCTCCTGGGCCTTTCAAGCCTTCTACAATCCTATTGCACAGAGTCTAATAATGGCCTTTGTTCCAACTGTTTGAGACCCAGACCGTGATAAAACTGTCTTTCACACAAGACTCATCACAGGTCTCCTGAATCTCCTGCCCTCCTTTAGACAGTGCTGGACACAAGTGAAATCTGGTGTCCTGCTTTAATAATTATAGAACAATTCAATGTCTTCTATAAATTCAGAGATAGAACCAAGCTCAGACTCGTAGCCAATACCTGTAAAACCAGAGACAGGAAGTTGAAGCAGGAGAATCAGGAATCCAAGGTCACCCTTGGCTATAAGATCTGATCTCAAAAAATAAGTAAGTAAATATAAAGAAGAAAGGAGAGGGAAAGGAAACGGAAGCAGGAAATGATGGTATATTTTGGTTGCCAACTTCAAATCTGCAGATATATTTCTGGGCATGTCTGAAGAATTTTCTAAATTGTATTGAAGTGGGAAGACCTACCCTCTATAGATGCAATGTGACAAGCCGCCTTCCTGTGTCGCTTGCTGTGATGGGCTGCATCCCTTCAAACTCTAAGACGAAATAAACCCTCCTTCCCTTGGCTGGATTCTTGTAATGGATTTTGCCACAGCAAGAAGGAAAGCAATTAATACATAGAATTGGCACTGGGAAGTAGGGCTCTTGCTGGCCCAGACCTGACGATGTGGTTCTTGGGCTTTGGAACTCGTGTGGGAGGAATGAGGAAGTGCTTCACAACTTCGGACTAAAAAAAGCCCAGAATTTCATAAAAAATTCTTAGTGGAGCATTCTGGGAGTTTAGAAGACCATAATGAGAATAGAGACAGGGCAGAAGCCCAGTTCATTTACTTCAGACGAGGGCTCCTTGGGAATTGGCCTGGAGGTCATTCATGGGCTCTTTGGGCAAAAAGTCCAACTGCATTATGCCCACGTGCTCAGAACTTAATGAGGCCAAATGATTTATTTGTCCTGTAGAGGAAATTTCATATAGAATTTTCAATAAATAAAATATACGTAGAGATGAGGAAGAGTGAGGTTGGGAGATAGAAGCCGGGTAGAGATGGCAGCCATGCTAAGACGTCTGGCTGTTGAAGTTTACTGTGTGTTGCAAAGCGTTACCTACCACTGGAGGACTGTATAAGTGGTGCACATACACAGCTGATTTTGACTGTTAACTTGACAGGATTTAGAACTGCCTAGGAGATGAACCCAGGTTATTTCTACGGAGGTTTAAGTGAGACGAGAAGCCCACATCCGGAATCAGAGACACTGTTGCTGGCTTTCATCCCTGTGCTTTACGACCGACAGGGGGCGCAAGGCGCCTCACCTGCAGCCCCCTTGCGTCCTGCGCCCTGAGCCAAAATAAACCCTTCCTTAAGTTGATTTTGTCAAATATTTTGTCATGGCAAGGCAAAAAGTAATTAGTATAATACTTATTTTATTGGGATATATTATGTGAAGGTGTTTCTCTGATATTCAATTGTTAATTCTGCATCGGCAGAGAGCTAAATAATAGCCAGATATTGGTATTAATATTTCTACGGCCCATCTCGTGTTTCGTAAATATTTGTTCCTCACTCACCTGTCTAAGGCAATCTAGAATGGTATCTGATTGGCTTTAATCAAGAGCTGACGGCCAATAGCTAGGCAGGAAGTGAAAGGCAGAACTTCCAGGCAGAGACAAGAGACAAGGACTCTGGAAGAACTGGGAAACGAGCAGAACAGAGCAAACAGGTACACCTGGCCTTGTGGCAAGATTAGCCGGGATAGAGTAGTCAGGAGACTGCCCAGCTAAGCCCTAAGCTTTAAAATATTAATAAATCTCTGTGTCGTTCTTTATATGCTGGTGTATCCAAGAAAGTCCCGCTATAATATTTAAATAACAAGTATTATTTTTATATCTATTTAAATGGTGAATTTAAATATACAATTGTCATGAGACGTAAGCATTTATCCCAGAGATGTGAAACACGTTTTTTGGGAAAACCTGTATGCAAATGTTTATGGCACTTTTATTCACAATAGCCCCACAGAGCAAATGGGTAACAAGCTGAACTATATATAATCTATGGAAAACCAATACACAAGTTAAAAGAATAAACTTTGGCAGGTTCACCTATCAACTTGGATAAGTAACTATTCAGGCACTTAGGCTGCATAAAGAAGTTAATCCCATGAGTTGATAGCTCAGTCAGTAAGTGCTAGCCACCCTCATGTAGGAACCTGACTTCAGCCTGTGGGTCCATGTGTACACACACATGCATGCGCACCTACATAATGCAAATATGCACATACTGCACATATACACATACAAATGCTAATCCCAAAAGCTTACATAACTATATTACTCCATTTATATAACATTTGAGAGGTGGGTATCAGATTAGTCATTGCCAGGGGCTTGGTTGCGGAGTGGAGGGAGGTGGTCATGGTTACAGAAGGGTGACAGGGAAACCATAGTGATTCAGAACTGGGCGGCATCTTGACTGAAGAAGGGAAACAAACCCACACATGTGATAAAAGTGTACAAGTCTGAATACAAATGCACAAACAAATGCGTGTGGTCCTGGGAAACTGGACTTTACAGATTATATACGTGCTGACATTGTAATGCTATACTACAGCTTTGCAAAAGGCCATCATGGGGAGGGATTATATAAACAATATATGTATATCATAAGTATATATTATGTTATACAGCTGAATCCCAATATACAACTACCTCAACAAAAAAATACAATTAGAACTTAAGAACTAAGTCAAAAACAACAACAAAATATCTCAAACTCCTAAGATTATTTTGAGACAGGGTCTCATGTAGCCCAAGCTAGCCTCCAACTTGTTTTGAGGCTTAGGATGATCTTACATGTGATCCTCTGCTTCCACTTTCCCGATGCAAGGTTACAGGTATGCAACAGTTAATGTACAGCTGGCAACTGAACCCAGGGCTTTGTAGATAATTAAGCAATTACTCTAACTGGGCCATATGCTGGCCCAAGATTTACTTATTCTTCAATACTTTCATGATACTTTTGCCAGGTACATGTTAAGTACTTAATGCTGACCCTATTGCCTATTGACACCATTCGGGGTGCACTGCCCCCAAGGGCCGACAGTGAAGGAATGACGGCATCCCATGCAGGGAGCTGGCCCTCCAACTCTCCCTCCTGTGATGTCTGCAGCTCACCTTGAAGACAGACGGGTGGGTAGCAACGGCCAAGAGAACACAGGACAAATCCTTCCCACGACAAAGCCAACTGACAACTCTCCATGCTCCCAGCTGTAAGGGAAGCAAGCACAATGGCCAGATTCTCAGGGGACCCTCCAGTCAGTGCGAGATGAATCCTTTGACTACTTTAGCAGAGACTGGAAACCAGAGAGAAGAGCTAGACACATATAGGGGCACACTTCAGAGGGAAGGGCTAAGGAGCCATAAAAGGCAAATGTATCTGGGGATGGATACAAGGGAAGGCTGAGGCTGTCTGAAACAAAACCACATAATCACATCATGCTTAATACAGTGCCCCAGCCCTGCAGCTCTTCGACTCTGAAACCCAGGACCACTTGTCTCCCTGGTGTAAACCCTATCTACCTTATCAGCCTCAATCCCGCAGGCTCTCGCAAATGTTAGACTTGCTGACTCGGCTCTGGAGACTGAACTCAGAGCTGAGGGGCATTCCAGGGCAAGCCTGAGGTGAGGCAGCCTGGCTCACAAGATTTTCAGATTATCAGTAGGGAAGGCAGGAATGTCATGGCCTGTGTACATGGACACAGGGTCATTCATCACAATGACAGCTGTCACGAAATCACTGCCTCCCTTTCCTGATGAAATGGGTGTCACCAGCGTGTGTGTAGTCCTGTGTAAGGACATGCACATGCAAACACAAATATGGAAGAGAACTCATTTCCCAAAACAGGACCAAGGAGGCCTAGAATCAACCATTCAAAGGACAGACGCCGCAGCAGAAGGACATTACTGAGAGGTCCAGCTTACACAGTTCCCACGAGAAATTGCTGGGACCAGCACATCACTTATGGCTTATGGTCCAGGCTGAAATGAGGCACCAGAGGTACATTCAGAGAGTCTGTCTTCACTGGTTTCCAGGGAAAGAACCTGTTGAATTCTGGCTGGACAGTTGAGGAAAATTAAGTCCAACTGGGAACTCTGTGCTGGAAAAAGGTTGTAAAAAACAGAATTCCCCACAGCTGCGGCTATGAGAAGAAACCTTCTAGAGTTCAGTGGGAAATTAGCAAGAAGAAAACAGGAGTCCTATTTCACCGTGTTACAGCTCAAAATGATTCAGGTCTCTCTGCATTGGGTTTTGTCAAGAAAGGACATTTTCGAGAAGTCACTTGCCATCAAACCTAATAATCTGACTTCAGTCCCTGGAATCCTCATGGTAAAATGAGAGAATCCATGCTTCAAAGTTCTCCTCTAACTTCTATATACATGCTGTTACATACACACACACACAATGTAACAGGGTCTTTGTAACAGGTCTAAAAACATTCATTCCCAGAGTAAGTAGAATTTGTGATGCCCACTGGCGGGAGCAACCTCAACTTATTTTTTGCTTTGGTTCCTGATATCTTGGTGCCCTCAGACCCAGTGTCACTCACTGTCTGTGAAGAAAAGGCTCCAGGCCTAAGAATCAAAGGTAGACAGTTTCTGAGACCCTTAGACCTTGTGGAGCCTACAAACCAAGCCTGGGTTATCTGCCTCCAGTCATCCCATTAAGGAAATGTCAGGCAACCCTCTAATCCACAGACTGCCGAGTTTTCTGTTGGCAGCTAAACACATCTTAATCTTAATCCATTCAGCTTCCCCATAGGGAACTGCCCAACACTCATTTTATAGTTGCTAATGTGCACCTGACTTGCCCGAGGCAGAAATCTGCATGAAACCTTCTGTTCCTATCTTCTTCTTATCTGGAGTGGAGACTGAAGGGGTGGGGGGGAGGGAATGTAGCTCCTGCAAACCTAGACAAGCTTGTCACCTGGAAGTCTGGTGTTGGTGACAAAGGCACAAGAGATAAACCCAGTAATTGGGGGTAGGAGAGAAGGAGGAACAAAATGGGTGGAGGGGTCAGGAGGGGAAGAGGAATGGGAAACCGGTGTTTGTGAAATGTGCCTTTTGAAAAGAGAGGCCCTCCTGCTTTTCCGAATCCCACATTCTGCATGAGACGCTGCTGTGTGCAGTACCTCCATCATCACCGGGCTCGTCCGTGAGCCCCGCAGCCACATGGTACATGGTGAATGACCGATGGCTTCTTAGCATTGCCTGTGCATGACTTGGCTGGGCAAAACATATTTTGCATTAGCTTAGGTCCTGACATTCTATCATGTTCCCTGTCAAGAGGCCAAGTCATTCTTGGAACTCTGCACACGGAGTGACATATAACAGAACCCCAGCCGACCAGGCGGCTCTCTGCTGCCCCACCTGCAGGGCAGTGGTCTGGCTGGCTGCTCTGTGAACAGAGGTTTACCAAGGAAAGGTCACCAGTCTTGGCCAGTGTCTGCTGTGCTTTTGGAGGAGGCTGCGTTACAAGGCATGGCGGTGTTATTTGTAACTGAGTTGCTTTTAGCCATCAGTGTCACTGCGTCAGAAGCTAAAAGCGGGACGGAGCTAGGTGCCCAAGGCTCTCAATGAAGCATGGCAGAATGCTGAGGAGATAGCCATCAAAATGACACCTTCCTTTCTCAGCTCCAAGCTGCCTTCGGTGACCCTTCCGCTGCCATCCCCTGACAGGGGTGCTCTGTCAGACTGAAAGGAGAGAACTCCGGTGACACCTTACGTGACTCTGTCTGGGATGCCTGTGGCTGGACAGGCGTGTGTCAGTCCCTTCCTCTCAGGGTATCAACCCTCTTGTAGGGATACTGGGTCCCTGGGGACATGTAGGCTTCCCATCAGGCCCCCTGTGGAAGGCACCTGCCAGGAAGAGGCTGGGAATCCTCTTCACTCTGACTACTCTCCACGGGCCTCCCCTGCAGCCTCTTCTGGAGCTCTTCAGTCCTGCTCCATTGCCTGTGATTACTGGGGCGGCTGCATGCTCAGAATTCATGGAATGAATTCAAGTAATATAAAGCAAGAGCTTCCCAGAGGCCATATAATCTCTGTTTAAAAAAAAAAAAAATAGAACTTTGGGGCTGGAAATACGGCTCTGTGCTTAAGAGTACTGACTACTCTTAGAGAGGACCCAGGTTCAATTCCCATCACCCTTCATAACAGTCTGTAACTCCAATTCCTGGGGACCTGAAGCCCTCTTCTGGCCTCAGTGGACACCAGGTTATGGACACACATGCAGAAACACTCTATATGCAATTTGAAAACACAAAAATTGAAATTAAGATTGGAAGATTGGAATTTTTGTTCTGCCGTGCAAGTGAATGCATGACTCAGGATGGACTGCTGGAGTGGGTGTGTTAACAGAAGTCAAAGGTGTCATTAGCGAGAGAGGCAGGGGCCGGTGAGCGGAAGCTTCTTAGGAGATGGGATATGAGCCAAGGCTGGAGGAAAGGCACTGCAGTCAGCATCCCATGAAGGCTCCACGTGGGAGCCCCCCAACCAATACAAACAGTTTTCAAGTGCAGGGATTGCAAACTCAAGGGTCTACATGGTCCAGGCACAGTGACAGAGCTGACTATAAGTAAGCCGTAGCAAATGGGGAAGGGACCAATAAAAAAGGGGTATTTACCTTCAAAGGACAGGCCTTATCTGGCTGCAGCCAGCCCAAGGAATGTTAGCCTAGTACCATCAGGTTGGGGGGATCTGGTCTCATGTAGCTCAGGTTGGCATCAAACTTGGTATGTAGCCAAGGGTGACCTTGAATTCCTGATCCTCCTGTCTGTACCTCTGAAAGGCTGTGATTGCTAATGTGTGCAACCACATAAGGTTTCAGCAGTGCTGGGAATCCAATCTAGGGCCCAGCACATGCTAGGTATAGCCGCATCCCAGCCCCATGTCAGACAATTTGAACGTTATATGAAATTCCCATTTTTTTAAACGTTGGTAGTGTTCCTTTTTAAAAATGTACTTCGTGGACCAAGGAAACCACATAACCTAAAGCCTCAATCTGCTGGCAAGCTTTGACTCTGCGGATAAGAAAGTTTGGGTTCAAAATGTCTATAGGCTAAAAAGACCCTAGCAAAATTAATTTATGGTTATGGAGGTGAGTGGAGCCAGATGTCTGCAGCTGGGAAGGGGTACCAGAGAGCCTACCCAGGGTCTAGGAAGGTCTCACATTTTAGCCGAGCGGTGTTTACAGGGGCGAAGACGTATGTAAACATTCCTCAAGATGGAAGCATAAGAGGTGTGCACTGTATGCAGTTGCCACTCAGTGTAAAAAGTAAACAAGACAGGAAGAGCTGGCTCAGCAGCCAAGGGCACTGGCTGCTCTTCCATTCACAATACCCAATGGCAGCTCACAGCCATCTTACTCCATCTCCAGAGAATCTGGTACTCTCCTCTGACCTTCCTGAGCACCAGGAGATACACAGGCATTCACACAGGTAAAGCATCTATATACATAAAATAATTTTTACAGTAAACTAGAGAGCCCCACCCATGGTGGCTGAAGAAACCACTTTAATAAAGCCTTCTGTCGGCATCCTGATGCCCTCCTGACTGCCCCACAGGACACGGTCTAGGCTAGCACTTTCTTCATGGAGCCTTTCCCAACCACCACCCAGCCCATGTGTGTCCTCGGCCCATCTAGATCCTCCCAGATATAGCATTATGAGAGCCATTTCCTCAGCCACCCACAAAGTGATCCTCTTTATAGGCCTCCCTCAGAGCTTTGAAGCCCTGGGGACAAGACTGGCCTGTCTGCAGCCCAGACCTACACAAGGCTGTCATTGAGCCAATACCTGACCGGCTCCTTGTGCAATCAGTAAATGAAGGATGCTTCCCGCCCTTTACCACCCACATCTATTTCCCAGAGGTGACTAAGGAAAGAATTTAGAAACATGAGATTAGGAGGGGCCAAAAGAGGAGCTGAAGTTTGGTTGAAAAGGCCCACGGGCAAGGAGTATTGATCATCTTATCATCTAAGAATTTTAAATGTGACTGATTCTCCTGCAACCAGCTGTGGGACTTCCCACTAGTGATGAGCAGTAGGTGTGCGTGTGCGTGTGTTCACACGCATGATTCCTTAATTACTTCTCTGGTCCAAAATACTTCAAGTCAATGGTGCCCAAACTTCAACAGGCATCAGAATCCCCAAGAGGCTTGTTAAAACATGCCTGGGCCCACCTTACAGATTGGATGAGTATGTCTGGGAGCAGAGCCTTAAAGTTCGCATTCCAACTACCTACCCCTGCCATAGCTGCTGCTGTTCCCAGGACATGACATAACTGGGCAGACATGAGGCTCTGGAAGCACAGGGCGTCGCGGTGTGCTAGCCTTCTTCCATTGGCACACTTGAAAGCTCAGTAGATCGTGCCATTGCACAGCCACATGAATGATGTAGACAGACCTACAGCCAACAGTTGTACTCTCACCTTTGCTTACCAGAAAAGGAATTGCTACTTCTGAGTGCCCTTCACGGGATTTGCTGTTGAGGCAGAAAATGACACCCACTTTTGGTCACTCCCCAACAGTCACATGGTCTCAGGTTCAAACACATGACTCTGAGAGTAAAGATTTTGAAATCCATGTCCATCAGTGAACTTGTCCACTTCCCCATACATCTCTGGTTAGATGAGCCATTTGCCAGCTTCTTTCTTCAGTAGATTCACTACTTGATTCCACCACAAGAGATCTCCATTATGGGTTCCAGTCTCTACTAGGTAAGGGGCTAATGAACTTTCTCAGAGACTAAGCCAGCCAAAGGTCTCTCTAGCAGCGTCAGAGGGTGGAGGCAGCCTTCCAGCAGACAGGCTAGCACGCTGCTCTGAAATAGCAGCCCTCGCTGTCCCTGGCAAGAGGTGCACTCTGACGTATTCAGTTACGAGTGAATGCCTGGGCATTAAATCTAAATGGCCCATGATATGGAATGCCCGGGCAGTGTGCACTTGGATTATTTATGCCTCTGCACCTGTGGAAGCTGAGATTTAATTATTTCATGCTAAGTTTCCAACCTTGGGCTTCCAGTCTGCAGAGCAATAAAGCACGTGAGTCAAACTACAGGCGACTGTGGAACACCACTCAGCAGGAGTCAGAAAACTTAAGAACTTCAATACCCAGGATGCCATCTTTCTTGCTGTCTAAGGATGTCCTAATGAAATTCAATCATGTGTGGAGAAGTTTTAAAACCTTTGAAATAGTAACACCTGAAAGACCACATATGTGATCTCTCTATAAGAATGTGACACGGGAGGTGAAGGTACAAGTTCTGGACCACAGATGTTGGGTCTTTTGGGGTTACGGGAGAGGCAAGGTTTCTCTGTGGAACCCCAGCTGTACTGGAACTTGCTTTGTAAACCAGCCTGGCCTTGAACTCACAGAAATACTCCTTCCTCTGCCTCCCAAGTGCTGAGAGCAAAATCGAGTGGCCCCCACCACCAGGATATCTGGTGGTCTTTCTTGACACACACCTGACTTGCTTAGGAGGCCAAAGGCTCATCTTGGTCCTATTCTTTCCCCACACAGGTAATACTGTGCTTGAGAGTCATTATAACTCAAGTTAACCCCACTGGCTCTTTGTGTGGTGTAATAGTAAGGCATGGTTTCCCTCACTGAAATACTTCCCTAGGGTAAAAGTCAGTGCGAGGGTGTCAACAAGCCTGTGGTTCAGAAATTACTATTCCAACCCAGTCTCTCACCTGCTGATCACTTCAGTAGAGCTGCTAAGACTTCAAACCTCTTCACTCAATGCTACACAATTCCTTCCCTGAATTCACCGGAGTCCAGTCGCTTGCTGTGGTAAGATAGATGGATTCCCACTTTCATCTATTCTTCTGTAGAGAGAGTGATCACTTTTCATATACAGTTTTAGAAGATTCTCAAGACCCTGGCAAATATTTACCTACAGCTTCTCCACAGCCCCTAAAAGGAGACTCCTTACGCTCCCAACACAAGGGCCATGCTAACCAAGTCAAGCAGCCATGCCTGAGGATGGCTCCACCTCAGTAACGGGACAGGAGGTGTTAATCTAACCTCAAATGTCATGGCAGGACCATGTTCCCGAGGACTAAGGTTCCTGCTTAGGTTTGGTCTCTATCCTTGGTTCTCCCAAAGTGCAAGATGTTGCCTGCTTTGTGTGAGTCTATTCTAGATCATGGGAATCCCTATGATTCCTGAAGAGCTTGTCTCATGACAGGGATACTCCGTGAATATCGGCTGGATGAATGACTCTCTACGAGAAAACACCTGCCTGAGGACCGGCATGAGGGGAACCCATGACTCTCCTCCCACACAGGTGCCTCTGCCCCTCCTAACGCTCTGACCCAGTTACTGAGGAGAAACTTGAGAAATTTAAACTTGAGCCAAATATATCACTGGTTCATTCTGTCGGACAGACTTAAGTAGGTTAAAGACCACATGAAAACAACCAAACCAGTTTACCAAAAGTGAGGCTAGCTAGCTATCATCGATGGTTTACCAACAACTTCAGGGGGGGACCCTATAATTTAAACTAGGCCATAGGTATGTTAAAATAGTTCATATGTAGTTTAATAAATTCATATGTACTCTCCCATTTTAATATGGCAAGAGTAGAATATATATTAATGATAGTATATATAAGGTTGATAAATTTATAGTTTGATAAATGTATATGTACTCTCCCCATTTTAATATAACAAGAATAGAATATATATTAATGATAATATATGTAGTTTAATAAATTCATATGTACTCTCCCATTTAATATGGCAAGAATAGAATATATTAATGTTAATATATAAGCAAAATCTTCATATTCCTTGAGATAATATACCATTTATAATAAGTATCATTCTTAGAAGACAAGAAAGTAATTCAGTAAAACAAAGAAGAGTAGCTAACTGACCAACCATGTAGTTTTAAAATGGTCATGCCTGGGTCATGCTCAGTGGAAGAGCAGTTGCCTAGCGTGTTCAAGGCCCTAAGTTCCATCACCAGGACTCAACAGGTAAATAATGTCAATGGTCATGTTCGTGCTAGAGACGGGCAAGGGCCTAGACACACAGGATGCCCTGGAAAGGACTATGACAAATAAAGCAATTGAATCAACTTGCTCCCAATAGAAGGAGGAACCACTTAGCTAGAGGAGGCGGCTGATGCTTTCTACCAAGCTCTTCAAGAACGAGCACAAACCCTTCCCGAAGTGGTTTGCAAACCGGGAAAGGATAAAGAACCCCTTCTTGTTCTTTGGAGACAACAGGGAACACACAGGGGCTTCTGGGAGCTTAAAGTTTTCTTTCTTCCTTAAATTTTTAATTGACATATAATCACTTGTGCTACTTATGAGATGAAGCACCACAGCTTAATCGATATATATGATATACAATAATCAAACCAGGGTGGTTCATATTTTAATTCCTCAAACACTATTAGGTCTAGGTACTGAAACGATTTGTATTTCTGTGAGTTGTGTTGTTTTAACCCAAGGGCCAGGTAAGCATCCATTTCTGCACCTTTCTCTGGGGTCCCACACCTTTACAGTAGCAATCCTATTATTAAAGGCACACGTCTTAACAGGGAAGACACCTCTCCTGTAAACTACACCATAATGTCACTGGTCCATGATTTCACAGCACCCAGTGATGGGCTGACTTGCCTAAGGTCTCAGCGCATTACTGGGGAAGAATGGAGACTCCTAACTCAGCCTTGGCTCTGTCACTTGAAAATATGAAACGTCTGTTTCCAATGATCATTCTAAAATGTGTTCCTAGTCACTGGCAGACCTTGTAATATCATCTCGCTGGAGCTAATACAAAACATTTTTTGCTCATTTAGATTTATTTTTCCCATGAAATTACTCAACTGAGGTCTGGATCAGATATCTCCATTTAATCTGGTGGAACTGCACTTCTCTCTAATATTGTGTAAAACCACCATTGACCATAAATATGATTAGAGTGTTCTGTCGCATCACCCGACTTAATCAATCTGCTATAAATACCTCACGGATGATTTGAGGCACATTGAATGGGCTCATCACTTTAAAACGAAAATAAAATCAACTCTCTGGGGAACTCTGACATCTTCAATATGGAAAGGGAGACAGGGTTTGGCTCCCTTGACTGTACAGTTTGAATATCTCACTGCCCACCCCACTTTCCACCCCATCAGTACCACACAGCTCAGCTTTTCTTTTGGATACTGTGGCACTAGAAACATACGAGCTTACTTTTACTAATGAACATAATTTGATTTTTTAAAAGAATGAATGCTCAGGGCTGGAGAGATGACTCAGTGGTTAAGAGCTCTGACTGCTCTTCCAGAGGTCCTGAGTTCAATTCCCAGCAACCACATGGTGGCTCACAACCATCTGTAATGGGATCTGATGCCCTCTTCCGGTGCAAAGACAGCAACAGTGTACTCATGTATATAAAATAAATAAATTCAAAATATAAATAGTCAAGAAAGATCACACAATCGCAACCACAAACAGTATACAGTTGGGTGCAAGCAGGAAATTCCAAGTGCATAAACCTAATCCTATCAGATAAGGTCGTAATCTCTATGAAGGAAAAGTGCATAGAAATAAGAAGTTCACTGGAGAATATTGTGTTAAATGAAAGAAGCCAGATTCAGAGAAGCAGACTTGTGAGAGGAGAAAGGGGCCTAATGGGAAAAGGGAGCAGGAGAGGGGGAGGAGATACAAGAGACATGAGAACGGGGAGGGGTGCTGTTTGGAAGGAGTCAGCAAGAATTTGGAGGAGGTACAAGGGAGGGCAAATAAAACAAACTATAATGTCATATGTGCATGTAAATAAATATCATAATAAAATCCATTTGTGTGTATGCTAACTAAAAATATAATAATATTTTAAAAATCAGAGGTTCTTAATTGGATCTCAGAGTATGAACCCTGAATATAGTGTACTAAAATGTCTCTGTGTGTGTGTGTGTGTGTGTGTGTGTGTGAATCATAACCTTAAATAGAGAAGTGAGAGGAAATGTCACTAGTTATTATAAAGAAATGAACAGAAGAGAGTGGGGTCTGGGTGTGACAGGCCTAATTTCTATCATAGATTTTATCAATACATTGTTTAGTGGACCATCCCAGCAGGCCTTCGAGATAGGGAACAGATGGGCCCCATTCTGCAGAAGAGGAGACAATGCTAGTCAGAGCCCCACAGCTAGTAAACACATAAGCAAAGGGCAGGGGAGAAGTTCTGTGCTAGTTCCATGCCTAACACAAAGGGCTCTGGATTCAGTCCCCAGTACTGCAATCAAGCAGTTAATCAATAAGTTTGGCAATGAATATACCATGCCTAACATTAGCAAGTAAAAATTCAATCCCAAGTCAATCAACCAACCAATCAATCAATCAATCAATCAATCAATAGGTATAGCTCAGTGCTAGAGTTCCTGTCTAACATGCGCAAGGCCTTGGGTTCAATCCCCAGCACAGGCAGCAAACAAACAAACCCATCATTTGAGCTGAGGACAGTGTGGAGTCAAGGTATTTAAGTCTGTGGTTACACGGTACCAGCAGGGATTTGCACACGGTGCAAAGGTAGTACCAGTGGGAATTTCAAAGGTCTCTTAGTTCTTCCTGTGCACAGCTGCACCATTGCATTGTTAAAGACTCTGTAAAGCATTATGGAAATGCAGCACTTAGAGGGTGAGGTTTAATTTATGCTTTATGCAACATGCAAAAAACTTGCCCTTGACCCTAAATTGATCATGTTAGCTTTATCCTACCTCCCATGACCCAAAGCTGTGTCACATCTACATTTTATTTCCCATTGTTTTTTTTTTGTTAGCACTAAAAGCCCTCAAGAGTAGAGAGCCCTGCCCCCATAGCCTTGTAAGTCTGAAGCTAGCCATCCTGATCCTCTCAGGGTTTCTTCTAGCTTCTTCCCCTCTTGTTAGGGACTACTAATGACTTACTAACCAAAATAGCAAGAAAAAAAATACATTCTATTGTACCTTCCTATCTAGGTGTTTAAATGCCAGTGCTATCTTCCAGCCACCTCGTGATCGCTCTAAACTACACAGCTGTCAACAGAAGGACAGAAAACCAGAAAGTCCTGGTTGACTTGACTTGACAGAACACAGATTTGTCACCAGTTAAAAATAGATCACCCACCACTCAGAAGGGCACAGGACAGCTTTCAATCCTATCTCTGTGGCCTCCAGCAGTTCAGGGAAACACACCAAGCACTTCAGAGAGTGAACACACAACCAGATAGCCTTTCAGAATAGCTCCACTTCAGTGTGTTCACCAAGGACGAGATGACAATGAACCCATGAGGTCACATATGAAAATCCTTACATCCAAAGTGATCATAACCACAAGAAAGGACAATAAAGACACACTCAACAATGTTCCCAAAACAGCTGCTCCAGTTGTTTTATTTCAGAAACAGGCATTGCCACTCAGCCTACCAATGAGCCAACTCCAACGCCCTTCAGGTGGGCTGCTCACCCTGACATAAGGCTGTTCAGAATATAGTCACTTCTTAAGAAGTCGATATCCTGGCACTTAGCTAGGTGACAGAATGTCTGCCTAGTACGCAGACACCTTAGGTTTGAGTCCCACTATAGCCCCTACCCCTAAGAAAATGATTGGGAAAAAAAAAAAAAAAGAGTTAAGAAAGAAAATTTAAATACCACTATGACCATCCAGGGCTTTTGTTGCATTTGGTTGTGTTTTGAGATGCACTCTCTTGTATCCCAGGATAGTCTCAAACTTATTATCTTTGAGGATAAGGATGACCTAAGGATGACCATAAATGTCTGCCTGCACCTCTCAAGTGCTGGGACCATGGACATATATCCCCCGTGCTTAGTTCCTGATGTGCTTAGAACCTGGAACTTTGTGCTCTGCGGTAGGCATTCTGTCACCCAACACACATCCCTAGCATCAGTTAGATTTGGGGACAACAGCTCTTTGTTTGTCTTACCCACATGTTTGAGCATAGGGGATTGTTCTCAAGGTCCCAAGGCACAAGAGAACAACGGCTGATGCAAGCACGTAACTCTATTACGCTGCTAACAGCTCATGAAGTAAGTGCCTCATGACAGATTGGCTTCTCTATTGTAACTTTTTAAGTATTAACTGACCAATCATCATCCTTATCCAACTCTAATGAACAAGATGAGTGAGCTCTGTGGAAAAGCCATTCTAGCAATCCAGATGTGGCTTCTCATTCCTAGCGAGAACCACAATGCTTTGCACACACATATTTAGTGACTAAAGACAGTAGACATTAAATAGCTCTTTACAAGAGTCTGAACCTCGTGTGAAGACAAAGTGAAGCTCTCCAAGTTCTCTGTGTTGGTTGTGTATGTTTGGGGTTTGCCATCTTTGTAGATCTCCTAATGGTATGTGGGATAACAAGTTCTTGTCTATCTTTCCCTTAAATGACACTGTGGGGCCACTATTTGCAAGGAGCTCTCTAAAAGCTCCATATAAATTTACTCACATACTCATCAAAAAGATAATTAATTCAAATCTTTCAATGTGAAAAATGTAATCCTCTCATCTGACACGGGTGTGCTTTACTTTTCTTGCTTGCTTGACCACAAACTTACGTAAAAGCATTTTCTAAAATTATATAAAAAGCTAGCAAAACAGAATATCTGTGCTTTCTAGCTGCTCACTGAATTATCCTTGCAATCACTATATTTATTTATTTACTTATTTATGTATGTATTTATTTATTTAAAAGTCTCTCTACACAGACCTGGCTGTCCTGAAGCTTGCTATGTAGACCAGGCTGACCTCAAAATCACAGAGATTCTCCTGCCTCTGTCTTCCCAGAGCTGGAATTAAAGGCATGGGCCACATAGTAAGTGTCTTAAGTTTTTGGAGCATTTGAAGTTTCTTCTCTTTTAGAAAACTAACTTGTCATACTCAGTTTGTTTTCCACAACAAGTGAAGGCACTTCAAGCCCTGACTGACCTTCTGACTGAGACAAATCATTTAAACAACTGGAATACAACGACAACGAGAGGCTGTGCTGAAGGAAGGGCCTCCTTAAAGAAGCAAACAGGCATGGATATTCCTGAAGAGCAGGAAGCAAAGGAGAATGAAGGACAAATTCAAGCCATACAGAATTTACAGATATCCTCTAAAACTCTCTTTGCAACAAGATTAATGAAACTCAAGGGCCATCTCCACCCACCCCCACGACACTAACATTGTATGAGGCACAACTGGGTCAGATCACACATCCATCCAGTGCTCTGAGCTAAAAATACTGCCTTTTGACATTAATAATTATTTGTTTCCTGTGCTGAGATGGAATCCAGAATCTTGTATCTGCTGGGCAAGTACTCTACCATTCAGCTATAAACCCAGCCCTTGTCATTAATGATCTGAATTAAGGAAATGCATATTTATTATGCCTGATGCACCAAATGCCCTTAAAGCTGAAACCAGATAAAGGCAACTGTGAAACCTAGAAGGTGGTTAAGAATTAGAGGAGATGCCAGGCATGGTGATGCATGTCTTTATTCCCAGCACTCTAGAGGCAAATCTGGTCTAACGTTGAGACCCTGTCTCAAAATTAAAATTAGATGAGACCAAAACTTTAAGCTTTGTGATCATGATTAACCAAACTGAAATGACCCAAATCACACCGATACAAGTCATACTAATACAAGCCACACCAATACCAGTCATGCTGATACAAGCAAGTCAAGGGCAGATAAATAAGTGAGAGAGGAAGGATGGCTCCTTCTCACCAGAAGATTGCAACTAGTAAACGTGGGAGGAATGAGTGTCCCAGCAATCCAACACAGCAGTGCTAACTGACTCCACAAAGGAATGCTAAAATTAGCAGATGAAAGTTTGAAAGAAACAGTATATTTCATATCCTATACATCTCCCAGGAAATTATAAGGAAAATAGCAACTTTGAACTTCGCAGCTGACACCTCCTTAATCACATGCAGAGCACAGATGCCCAAGAATACATTTTGTATTAACAAACACACACTAGACAAACTCAAACCCAGGAAATGGTAACAGAGGCTAGAAAGCCACAGCCTAAAGACTAAATCTGAGCCTCTGCCTGTTTCATAAACAATGTCAACTTGGGACACAGCCCTGTCATTCACCCGAATCTTATCTAAAGCTGCTTTTGTGCTACAGTGACGGTGAATGGCTGCAACAGAGACCACATGGTCTATGAAGCCTGGGACACTTATCTGGTCCTTGATAGAAAAAGCTGGCTGATCCCTAGGCTATGAAATAACAAACCAATCTCTTGAAAAGTGTCAAGGTCACAAAGAGAAGGAAAGATTGAGAAGTTGCCACACAGTCGAGATGTAGCAACCCAAAATCAGATGGGATTCTGAATTACATCCTAAAATAGAAAAAAAAAAAAAAAAAACAAAACCTGGGCTGGTGAGGTGGCCCAGTGGTTAAGGCCACAGGCCACAAAGCCTGACCATCTGCATTCAATTCTCAGAGTCCACCTGGTGTTAAGGAGAGAACTGAGTATTGCAAATTACCCACTAATCTCCACCTGTGCTCTAGCCATCCTGTGTGTTCTCTCTCCCCCTTCTCTCTCTCTCTCTCTCTCTCACACACACACACACAGACACAGACACAGAGAGAGAGAGTTAAATAAATGTAGAAAAGTTTTACAAATGAAAGCAATGGCTGAGAGGTTTCCTGTGTGACTGTTACTAGTATCAATATTCCATTCTTGGTTTTCATAAATGTATCAAGCTTGTATAAGATATGGATACTTGAGACACTAAAGTGGAAAGTATATAGCAACTTTATGGAGTGTTTGAGGTTTTGGTTTTTTTGTTTTTTTTTTTTTTTTTTTTTTTCCGTGCAAGTTTTCTGTGATCTAAAGTTATTTCAAAGTAAGAAGTTAAAAAAATAACTGTGATAACCTATCAGCCTGAGCTGAGCTGAGCAGCTGCAGCTGTCGTCTCTTGGCCACCAACCTTCCAAGATTCATGTTCATGGGGCTTAAAAGCAACTGTAAAAATAATTCCAGTGTCGGCAACACTTCAGGCGGGAGCCTGGAGGCAGGCAGGAACGGTGAAGAGCATAGCATCCCTTGCTTCAGGCACTGCCTTTTGAACACACTGTAGCTGGGGATCCCTGCATGGATGTGTATGGCGGTGAGTCTCTCCCATACCATCTCTTGAGAGCTAAAGATAAGTGGACTGTAAAGATATTCTTTGGAGTCTGAGGAAGAGAGGTCTGGGCAGACCCTGTGGTAGAGGACATCAAATCTGACAGCAGAGGGAGACAGTGTGTCCTTGGGATTCAGAGCCAGTTCTGTCACCAGTTTCCTAAGCAGCCCTGACAAGGGAGTGAAATGTCTTCAGCTACATATCACTTCATTGCTCAAAGGCTGTCACGGCATGGTCAGCACTTCTTGGAGAGAAGGTGGCCATGTCTCTCTCCTATCAAGCAGGTACCCACAGAGCAGAGGCACGCTACCCCAACTCAAGATCTTTCATACAAAAAGATGGAAAGAATTGGAGCCCTGGGTGTGGTGCTTACATGGTAAGCTGCTACTTGCCTAGCAAGCAGGAAGCCGGGGATCTGATCTCTGGCACCATCAAATTGGGAATGGTGGCACATACCTGCAATCCTAGCATTTAGGAGGGGAATAGAAGGATCAGGAGTTCAAGGTTATCCTAAGCTATACGGCTATAGTTTGGGGCTAGCCTGGGCTGCATAAGGCCCTAACTCAAAGGAGGGTGGGAGGAGGTTACAGAACTTGAATTTGAAGAATCGAAAGAGGAGAGGTATTTTGTAAGCTCTTGTAAACAAACGCTATGAAAGCCACCTCTTCAGAAGGGCCCACAGCCTTCAGCCATGGGATCACCTCTTCCTAGAAGTGTCAGAGCTGGAGTCAAGTAGTTCCAGCCACACCTTGCTGAGCCATGCAAGGTGGCTGGGAACCTCGCTCCCCATTCCCCAACCCTCCCCACCCCCACCAGCATCCATCCCTTCATTCACAGGTGCCATGGGCAGTGCGCAGGAGTCCAGACTGGTTAGCTTCGAGTGTCACTCCCAGGACGGGCCAAACACCCTTGGCAGGTTCTGATTCATAGCTGACCGTGAGACTCTAAGAGACCCAGGCTATTCATCATGCAGTTTCAGAGCAGAACATATGAGGCTCCTGACCCCTTTGCATAGCCTGAGCTCCTCCTCCGGATTTGAAAGCCACGCACAGGGATGAGGAAGAACCTGGCAGTGGTCAGTGGCCTCTGGAGAACGAAGAGGAGGCATTTTATGAATGAGCCATTTGGACAGGAAATCACCCAACGGGGCTTCCCGGGCGGAGCCATCCCTCCCCGCTCTGAAAATTCCTTCATCACATCTGCTCGGAAGGAGGCGACACACCCTAAAAGCAAACCCACCGCCCACTCCCTGGCTCCTACTCCCATCTAGGACATTTCGGGGTTGTGCCAAGCAAACTAATCCTAATTGCTTCCCTCCAGAGCAGCCTGTGTGACAACAGGTGCCGGCTGACAGACCATGACTCCGAGTTTGTGGGTTTCGTTGTTTTTAAATTAGCTTAAGTAATTGTTTTCAAGTCATTTTGCCCTTCCTAGGAAGCTCAGATGAGGTGAGAGGGAGCAATGCTAATCCAGAGACGGAACAGAACTCTGCCACCTGTGGCACCAGAGGACATGAGCCATGAGTGACAATAGCCAGATGATCCACTCTGGGGCCATCTGCACTGCGCTGGTCTGACTGAATGGGAAACTGGTGGCGCCCAGTCTGTCAGGGCTTCTGGAAGACAGTCCAGCCACACAGTAGCCATGCATCAGGCTTGCTCGGACTAGCCACACCCTCTCTGTGGAAAGCCCCAGCTGCAAACATATAGTTTAGACCATCCTTCCATCTGGCCTTCTGACAGAACCTAAAGGTTCACAAGGGACTCTAAGGCCCATGCTGTGAGGCAAACACCACAGATATGAAACTAAGGAGTTACAGGATGCACCTTGCTAAAAAAAACAACACTAGCAAATGCTGTCATGATTATTAGCGGGAAAAGACAGACAGACAGCAACATCTTTTGCTGTTTATCCAGGCAGCAAATATCTTTTGAGTTCATTGTGTGCAGCAGGCACTGCGCCAGACGAATTATTATTCTCTCATTCTTGTCCTGACTCTCAGAAGTCAGGAGCATTTGCCAACAGAAACAGAAATTTCTTCTGTACTCTTTCTTTCCTAATTCACTTTGTTTGTAGTCCTGCAGAAGTTGGACAAAACTATTCTTCCAACTACACTCTCAGCCTGGAGGCTCATTTTATAGACTAGAAAACTGAGACTCAAAAAGCCAGAATTTCTGCCCAAATCCACTAGGTAACTTGTCAGATATACTGGCCCACTGGCTCACCAAGTTGGACTTCAGTGGTATCCATACTTTGGTCTGTCGTGGGATAGGTAGATGTATCCCCTGGAAATGTTGTGTGGCATAACATTAACATGCAGAAGATGCTCGGTAAAAACTTCTCTTGGTGTTGAATGAATGAAGAATGAAGTGGCTTCTGGCTCAGCTGGGAAGCAGCAAGCCCTAGAGGGTGCATAGATCCTTTCCTTCAAGTGAATTAGAAAGCCTTTATTTTACCAGGCAGGTTGATACCAATACTCTTGAACAAATACACATTGTATAAAGATGCATATAAAATACATGCCCATTAAAACCACCACATATCTTAAGATGCTGTGTGTGATAAACTTTTCCTAGAGAGACATAATACACACATCTACTCACACCAGATAGGGATCCCACAACACAACAAAATGCAGATAAACCAAAGTCCAATGTGGTGAACCAATGAGGTTTCCTGGGGTTACTTACAGGAGCAGAAATGGCTCAAAGACAGCTGCCTCACCTACGCCCACCCCAGCATGGGTGACAGCTCAAAAAACCTGGGAACCTGGAGCACACTGCACAGCACACAGGCAGCTCAAAGGGTTGGAGAGTATCCCTTCCAGGTGCCTCAATTGGTCTATATCTCTTCCAGGCAACTCAGCTGGTTTCCACTTCCCACAGGCAGCTAGCTGGTCTGGTCTGAGTCTTCCTTTGCAACTCTGCTTGGCTAAGTTGTCTTTGTAGCTTGGCTTCTATTGTGGCAGGGAGGGGCCCAGTGAATCTAGTCCGTTTCAGGAACTTCCTGAAGCTAGTTTGAATTGCCTACCTTCCTACTCAAGGATGGAATCCTTACAGGATGGAATGTTTCAATCTTTTTTTTTTTTTTTAATTTATTTTAGGTATATGAGTACACTGTCGCTGTCTTCAGACATACCAGTAGAGGGCATCATACCCCATTACAGATGGTTGTGAGTCACCAGGTGGTTGCTGGGAATTGAACTCCAGACCTCTGGAAGAGCAGTCAGTGCTCTTAACCACTGAGCCATGTCTCCAGCCCCAAGAGGTGTTTTTTTTTTTGTTTTGTTTTGTTTTGTTTTGTTTGTTTTGTTTTAAAATTGGGGCTGGAGAGATGGCTCAGAGGTTAAGAGCACTGGCTGCTCTTCCAGAAGTCTAGAGTTCAATTCCCAGCAACCACCTGGTGGCTCACAACTATCTATAATGGGATCTGGTGCCCTCTTCTGGTGTGTCTGAAGACAGCTACAGTGTAGTCATACAAATAAAATAAATAAATCTTAAAGGAAAAAATACCTCTTAAATGCATAAATAAACTCTGAAAAATAATGAACATTTCACTTTTCCCAAAATTCCAAATAGCTCAAATATGTCTTCAAACAGCACCAACCAACCCTTGGCCTCATTTTAAAAGTTAAAAGTTTTATAGAAAGTTGGATTTTAATAAAATTTTCACATTTTCAAAGAAATTATTCTTTTTTTACAATATTTTAACTTCTGTTTTTTTGTTTTTGCCTCTTATATCCCCAAAAATTTGAAACCAAAATTAAGTCAGATGCAAAAAATAAATGTTTGTTGATTCCAGCAAAGCCAATTTTGATTATGTCTAGGACTCAAAACCAAGGGGCTGAAGAGACAGCTCAGTAGTTCAGAGCTCTGTCTGCTCTTGCAGAGGACGTGAGCTTGGCTTCCAGCACCCACAGCACGACCATCTGTAACTCCAGTTTCAGGGGATCCGACACCCTCTTCTGATCCCCAGACATCAGGCATGCATCTGATGTGCATACATATAGACAAATGCTTGTACACATAAAATGATAAGTAAAACCTAAAGGAAAAGAACAAATTATACACTTGTCAAAACCAAAGACAAGAATTTGGTCTTCTCTATAGACCACTGGTTCTCAACCTGTGAGTCATGTCCCCTTTGGGGGGTCAAATGGTCCTTTCACAGGGGTCACCTAAAACCATCAGAAAACACAGATGTTTATACTACAGCTCACAACAGTAGCAAAATTACAGTTTAGAAATTGCAATGAAAGTAATTTTATGGTTGGGGTCACCACAACATGAGGAATGGTATTTAAGGGTTTCAGTATTAGAACGTTCAGAAACTATTGCTATAGGCCCCCAAATTCTTAGGTAAAGCAATGTAAAGAGACAATCATCTATAACCACAGACCATCACTCAGAAATGTAGCACCATGAAGACAGTTCTGAAACACTCGGGACTTTACTGTGAGAAGCACTGAGGAAGCTTTGGTCATTACTACCGAGACTGGCACTCCTGGCTGCCACTTCTTCCTGGGAACATTTGTAAATGCTGCTTTTGTTCTGTTGCATTTGTTTAAACATCTCAGTTATAATCATTGCCTGCATTGACTATAGACTATTGAGAATACTGTCATCAGTCTCTCCTGAGAGGTACAGGGCACTTAGCTATGGTCAGCACAGACAGGAAGCAGGATCTGGCAGAGAGAGACATTGATAATTTCAGCAGATCCCCATTTCAGGCCCTGGAATGCAGGACAGGTTCCAGAGCCTGTGCCAAATCTCAGTACAATAGCAACGTCCTGGTTTTACCCTCGACTTCTGGAAGACAAAGAGAAGGGAATTCAGTTCTTAGAGTGACGCAGCAAGAAGAGAGAGAGAACTTAGAGTCCATTCCTCAGAGGCCCTGGGAGGAATCCACACTGGATCCCAAGATCTGCGCTGACTAACCACTCACTACAGGTACCTCAAGGAGACCTCATCCTTACCTCAGGTCCTCAGGGACCCGACATATATCTAAGATATCTAAGAAATGCAAGGCCACAGCAGCTATCATCTCTTCAGAGATTACATCTCCCTTTCATGTATGAGGAAATACTAAGCTCAGGAGTGTTGGAAGGCAGGCCAGAGCTAACAGGTGACATTAGCAAAGATGAACTTGGGTCAGTGTAACAAGCAGCTGACCGGTCCGTCTGATTCCCCGCCCTGCCACATACAGGCTGAAAGTTAGTTATGCAAATTCCAAGTCCTCTGTTATATAGGAGATATAAGAATTACCTATTTCAGAAGGTTGAGGACCAAGTAAGGTATTGTTTATACTAAAACCATATTTGGTAAGCCCACAATACACTTTAGCTGCCAATAATGATCATGGTGGTGGTAATGATTGTGGTGGTGATGTCAGCAATGGTGAGAGGGATTGTGGATCCAAGGACAAGCCTCTGGTCTTGACTTTGAAGGCTCTACCCAAACCTAAACCATTATCCTATTTATCATCACAATTATATAATAAACCCTAATCTTGAAAGGAGACTTCTTGTATCTTTCTTTTTCTCACCACATCTTCCCCTGGAGATGTGATACTTTGAATGAGAATGGCCCCATAGCTCACATATTTGAAAGCTTGTTAGTGGAACTATTTTGGGAAGGATCAGGAGGTGTGGCCTTGTTGGAAGTAAGGCCTTATTGGAGGAAGTGTGTCACTAGGGATGGGCTTTACATACCAGGACATCTTTCTCCCTTTCTCTCTCTCTCTCTCTCTCTCTCTCCTGTGAATCAGGAAGTAAGCTCTCAACTTAGCACCATACTTGACTACCTGTCCCCCTCTATGAATATAATGGACTAAACCTCTGAAACTATAAGCAAGACACCAGTTAAATGTGTCCTTTTATAAGTCGCCTTGGTCATGGTGACTCTTCACAGCAATAGAACAGTAAGACAGAAGGCAGCTTCACTAACTGCTTTCTGCTTGTCCAGAACCTTCTCCTGGCTTCATGGATCCTCCAAATCCCACCATTCCCATGAAGCTTTCCTCGTTGTTTCCCGGTGCTGAATTCCAGTGTTCTTTGACTACCACATAATTTGCATTGCACAACTCTGGCAAGCAATCATGCCCTTGAACAGAGAATTCTGCCCTTCGTGAAACAGTCATTAAGCATGCCAGCTCTGTTTGCTTTATCATATGTGAGGCAGACACTTGGATATCCTCCCCAGTCAGTGACACAAGACTAGTATGTACACATGGACAGGCATGCACTCATATAAAACAGACATGTTCCCTTGTGGGGGACTCAAAAGTTATTTATTGGCTTAAGTTGTTTCAAATTCCAAGAGGGCAAACACAGTGATGAAAGAGCCGTACAAACGCAGACCAGATGATCTCAAAGAATCAGGCTCTGCACCTGCATGCAGGGGTCATCTTAACACTTGCAACAACTACCAGCTTGTGAAGATGGAGTCTCCCCAATGCAGCTAAAATTACTTGGGTTAAGCAGACTCAACATCAATCCAGGGAGTTTCCTTGTGATCCACAGACACTTGGGACACACAGTTGAGCTCTGTGACCGTGACAAAAATGTCTCTCTCCAGATTCCATAATTCAAGTCGGCTCATCATCTAAGAATGAACTGAGATCGATTCTCAACTGATGCTTGAGACTTGTGTAGGCCACAGGCTGCTTGGTTCCTCAGACCTGAGAGCAGTAGAACAAACACCACAGGGTTTTCAAGAGTTTACGTCTGTAAGCAATAGCCTGCAGATGCAGAGCCAAAGAGCTGGGGATTGGGCTCTAGGGAAGGCTCCAGGGCTTGACATGATAAGCCCAGTGTGAACCCCATGTGCTGGCTTCCTGAAGAGAAGCCCTTCCTCTCCCTCGGGGAAGCCTCTAACAAGCACCACCACCATGACATGTGACACACTTTTGGGCCTTCTCTTAGTTTGGGTTTTATTGCTGTGAAGAGGCATCATGACTAAGGCAACTCTTATAAAGGATATTTCACTGGGGCTGGCGTCCAGGTGGTTGCAGGCAGACATGGTGCTGGAGAAGCCAAGAGTGCTACATCTTAATCCTTAGGCAACCTTTTCTTTTTTAAAAAATTATTTCATATATATAAATGTGTGTGTGTATGTACACATACATATATATGCATGTGTAATAATATATCAGATTTTGTAAATACATATTTTGTATTTTATATAAATATTTTATATATATATAATGTATATAATATATAATATATATATACACATACATACACACACACGGTTTCCCTTACCATGTTTAAGAAGACACTCCTGAGGGCTGAGAAGACAGCTCAGTCAGAGAAGAGAACTGCGCCCTGCAGGTTATCCTGCCTTCCACAAGTACACAGTGCTTGCCCACATGCCATTGGACTACGGTGACTCTACAGGCTGTGTGGAGTTGGTGTGCTTTAAGGGAACTGTTGACAAATGTTAGAACTATGAGCTTGAGGCACATAAGATGAAGGTAGCATTTTCCACACATGAGATACTTTTGGGGGTTGTGGACAGGCCTTTCCTTAAAAAAAAAAAAAAAAAATTCATTTACTTTCTCTCTCTTCTCTCTCTCTCTCTCTCTCTCTCTCTCTCTCTCTCCTTCCCTCTCCCGCCCTCTGTTTGTGTGTGTGCACGCACACACACACACAGCTCAGAAGAAGGTATGAGGTCCTCTTAGAGGTGGAGTTACAGGCAGTTCTGAGCCCAGCAGGATGGGTGCTAGGAAACAAATCCCTAGTCCTCTGGAAGAGGAGCAAGCACTCTTAACTGCTGAGCCATCTCTCTAGCCCCTAACAATTTTAAACTAAAACAAACAAATAAAACTAAAACCCAGCAATGTGTATATATATATATATATGTATGTATGTATGTGTATACATATATGTATGTATGTGTATATATATATATATATATATGTGTATATATATATATATATATTATATATATATATATGTATGTATATTTGACAGACTATTATATAGACAGTGTATACCTCCATAAAACAAGGTGGCCCTCTGGTCCACGGGCCCTGTCTGGTTCTTCCCACCCGCCACCCTGTCCATGCCCCCCTCCCCCTCCCTTTCCCCTCTTTCCCACCCCTTTCCCAGTGAAGGATCTAAGCTTCTGAGAAGACAAGAGGTTTCCTTGCAAGCTTCTGGCAACAGTAAGAAGTTCCAGGCCAATGAAACACTCAGACAAAAGGCAGAAAGTCCCTGCGGACTAATCCCTCTTCCCAGGTTGTCCTCTGACCGCCACATATGCCATGCATTCTGCATACACACTCGAGTCCCTGCACACATGTGTGTGGAAGGGAAGACAACACACAACAAAAACTGGAGGAGGAGGAGGGGGGGGGAGGAGGAGGAGGAGGAGGGGAGGAGGAGGAGGGGAGGAGAGGGAGGAGGAAGGAGGAGGGGGAGGAGGCAGAGGCTAAGGTAGGAGGGAAGGAAGTTGGGAAGAAGTATTGCAGGATGTGTTTCTTGGAATAATGTTAATAAAAATGTAACATTATGTCTTAGGGTGTCTATTGCTGCAACCAAACACTGTGACCAAGGTGGGGAGAAGGGCGTTTATCAATTTACAATTGCATATGCGTTCATCACTAAAAGATTCAGGAACTCAAGCAGGCAGGGACTGGAGGCAGGAGATGAAGACTGTTAAAAGCTAAGGAGGAGGGGGGAGGAGGGGGAGGAGGGGAAGGAGGGTGACTAATTTATACAGATGCCAACCAGCATCTGATTGGAAAGTGGAGCCTGCTTTCCTGATGCTGCATAGTAAGCTTTATTTGACAAAAACTAGAAAAGTGCAACCCCATGGTACAGCCTGTCACGGGGGTTAGGGGGAGCTTTGAGCCTCCTTCAGCTTCGGGCCTGCAACTTGGAAATGGGGAAAGGGGTCTTGGCCAGCGACACCCTAAATCCCGTGGGTGGAAGCAGAGCCATCCCCTTCCCCCACCCCCGTGATGTGGCATTTGCTTGGTATAGAGGCGAGAGAACGATTCCTCTACCCCGAATGCTTCCCAGTTTTCAAACATCTATCAAAGTTGAACTGCTAGATCTGCTAAGCTAGATCTCAAGGAGGAGGGCTGGAGCAGACCCATGCCACAGCGGCGAGCCCTGCTGCGGGATCCCTCCACGTGCCTGGACGGCCGGGTCTCACCACCTCACTCCTTCCTGCGCCACCTCGCCTCCAGGCGGCGACAAGCTGTTCAGTGTGCTCACCGGAAACCAAAGCCAGGAGGGAGTAATCTTAGCAAACCTTAGTTCTCTGAGAACAGTCCATCAACGGGAGAGGAAGGGCCCCCCTATACGGGCCCCTCCTCACATATAAATTCCTCACGAAAATTCATGCCCCGGGAGAGGTGGCTCCACGTTAAGAGAACCAGCTGCATTTCCACAGGATCTAGGTTCCATCCCCTCCGATTGACTCACAATGTCCATAACACCAGTTCCAGGGGATCGGATGCCCTATTCTGCCCGCTAACACTAGACACACATGTGTGCACAGTCATACAAGCAGGTAATATACGTAATAATGCTATACCCATGGAAAGGAAAATCCATGCCCAGCATTTTTCTTCCAGCTGACCCATAGCATGCAAGACCCTGTTCAAAAGCCTATAGAAGAAGAGCTGCAGAGATGTGTCAGCAGTTCACAAGCGTCTGTAATCCACTTCTAGTGTGGTCCTAGGGTCCTCTTTTCAGCCTCCACTGGCTCCAGGCATGCACATGGTACACATGCATGCAAAAATGCTCATACCCACAAAACAGAAATAAATGAAAAAATTTTTTAGGCCCAAAGAATTCCTATGGGATATAAATGCATATCGATGTAAATTAACAATTTTTTTTTTATCTTTTTCAAAAAACAGACTTAAAGGAGGCCAGGGGTGGTGGTTCACACCAGTAATCCCCACACTTGGGAGGCAGAAGGCTGAGGTAGGAGGGAAGGAGGTGGGGGAGAAGGATTGCAGGATATGTTTCCTGGAAATAACGTTAATAAAAATGTAACACTATGTCTTAGTCAGGGTGTCTATTGCTGCAACCAAACACTGTGACCAAGGTGGGGAGAAAGGCATTTATTCAATTTCCAATTCCATATTGCTGTTCATCACTAAAAGACAATTCAGGAACTCAAGCACTACAGGACCCTGGAGGCAGGAGCTGATGCAGAGGCCATGGAGGGAGAGCTACTGCTTACTGGCTTGCTCAGCCTGCTTTCCACCAGCCCAGGGGTGGCACCACTCACTAGGCTGGGTCCTTCCCCATCAATCACTAATTAAGAGAATGCGGATCCTGTGGAGGCCTCTTCCCAATTGAGGTTTCCTCCTTTCAGATAGTTTGTGTGTCAAGTTGGCATAAGACTAGCCAGCACACTGGTTTTAAATACTATGCTAATTCTGTTAGGTTTTTTTTTTTTTTTTAATCTTGATCTCCAGCAATATATTTAGTTAGCAAGCACAGTACTAGGGCAAGCAATGTTCTCACTACTACACCTGTGCTTGCTACTCTGTAATATAAACTTCTAAAAGGTAGGTACTACCTGTCATAATGGGTTTTCTGTAACTATAACAAAATACTTCAGGCTGGGTGCATTACACAGAGGAGGTTTATGCACTTCACAGCTTTGGAAGCTCAAAGTAAAAGATTAAATAGCACTGTGGATAAGCTTTGTTAAAGGCCTCCTGGGCCACCTCCCCACAGGACACAGCATGAGGGAGACAGAAAGCCAAAGGAATTTGGGAACCAGACTCTCTGTGGGAACTAACTGACGTCCTATAGAGAGAGCTTCCCAGATCCCTTTCCAAGGCAGTGCCTCTGAGGAATTAACCTCTACCTTCCAAGAGTTCCTACCTTCTACAGGTGCCACACCACCACAGTGGAGACCCACCTTCCAGCACACCACCCTTTCTTTGGGAAAGCACACTCAAATTATATCCAGAGCATAGCACTCCACTTTACAGAGACAGCAACTGAGGCATAGCAAGACAAAATAACCTGTTCACAGTCACTGTCTTAGTCAGGGTTTCTATTCCTGCACAAAACATCATGACCAAGAAAGCAAATTGGGGAGGAAAGGGTTTATTCAACTCACACTTCCACATTGCTGTTCATCACCAAAGGAAGTCAGGACAGGAACTCACACAGGGCAGGAACTTGGAGGCAGGAGTGGATGCAGAAGCCATGGAGGAGTGCTTCTTACTGGCTTGCTTCCCCTGGTTTGCTCAGCTTGCTTTCTTATAGAACCTAGGACTACCAGCCCAGGGATGGCACCACTCACAATGGGCCCTCCCACCCTTGATCACTAATTGAGAAAATGCCTTACAGCTAGATCTCATGGAGACTTTCTCTCTCCCAGCCTCTCCGTACTCTCAGCACTCACTCGGAATCTGACCAGGTTCTGCCTGTCCTGGGCCCTGCCTTCCCCTTCAGGTGTGTGGCTGTCCTGAGGGGAAGTGGGGACGGGGGACCCCCATTCCTGTGGTATGCCATCAGCACCAGGTCCACAGGAGACTGGGAACCACAACATTCTCCCAGACTCCGCTGCTCCCCTTCCAGGCCTGCGAGGACAACATAGACTGTGGACCACCAGTTTCTGACTAGACTTCATTATGCCTCTCCTGAGCGGCAGGCCGGCAGTGCCCCGTCAGCAGAGAGGCAGGACCAGATCCCTATAGTTGTGATCATAACCATCCATCACTAAGTGAGTAATGACATTTCAGTAGAACAGCCAGGGGCATGTCAAGCAATTATAAAAGTTAAATCATTCAACTACAGGAAAAATATTTTTAAATATTAAGAAAAACAATACAAAATTGCACATAATACAGTTGTCCCCTGCTTCTGCCATTTTTTTCTGTCATTTTCATCCATCACAGCCAGAAAATATTGCTTAAATTTTCCAGAAATAGGCCGGGCAGTGGTGGTGCTCGCCTTTAATTCCCAGCACTTGGGAGGCAGAAGGCAGGTGGATTTCTGAGTTTTGATGTTGCTCTTACAAAGGACCAGGGTTTGGTTCCCAGAACCCACATAGCAGTTCTTAATATTATATTTAAAAATATCTTTCCTGTAGTTGTATGATTTAACTTTTATAACTTCTTAACATGCCACTGGGCTATTCTACTGAAACTGACATCTATAATGTCAGTTACAGAGGATCCAATGGCCTCTTCTGACCCCTATGGGCACTACATGCACCTGGTATGCACGTTCATGAGGCAAACTATATAGACATAAATCTAAACTTTAAAAAACTGAAAGGAGCGGGGTCAGTGATGTTGCACGCCTTTAATCCCAGCACATGGGAGGCAGAGGCAGGTGGATTTCTGAGTTCGAGGCCAGCCTGGTCTACGGAGTGAGTTCCAGGACAGCCAGGGCTACTCAGAGAAACCCTGTCTCGAAAAAACAAAAAACAAAAAACAAAAAAAAAAAAACAAAAAAGAAAAGAAGGAAGGAAGGAAGGAAGGAAGGCAGGCAGGCAGGCAGGCAGGCTATATGGTTTGTATATGCTTGGTCCAGAGAGTGGCACTATTAGGAGGTGTGGCCTTGTTGGAGGAGGTGTGGCCTTGTTAGAGAAAATGTGTCACTGTGGGGGTAGGCTTTGAAATCCTCCTCCTAGTCACATGGAAGCCAGTCTTCTCCTGTTTGTCCCCAGAGCAAAATGTAGAACTCTCAGCTCCTCCTGTATCATGCCTGCCTGGACACTGCCATGCTTCCTGCCTTAATGATAAAGGACTGAGCCTCTGAACCTGTAAGCCAGGCCCAATAAAATGCTCTTTATAAGAGTTGCCTTGGACATGGTATCTGCTAACAGCAATGAACCCTAACTAAGACACCCCCAAAAGTAATAAAATCCTAATATATTTTAAAATATATGAACATGACCAAAAGTAAAAAGAATAAACAACAAAAAGTGGACCCAAAAGTGAATAAGATGAAAATATAATTGCTCCAACATTTTCTTTCATATTTTTCTCTTCTGTTAGTACAATAGTGCTGTTTACATAAAACCTGCAGAGAGACTCTCTCAAGTCTTCATGAGACCACCACAGGAAACAAACCAAGGATGGCTGCGCTGGATTTAAATGTTCTCTGAGAATGTTCCCCTTGTTGGAGAAGGACATATTGGCAGGACCCTGACTACATGAAGCTGTGGTGACAGAGGACTCTAGCCAAGACAACACTAAAGGCAATACAAGAAGCAAAGCCAACAGTAGGAGCTTTGCTCTCCGCACGCAAACACAAACGAGCACTCTAAACACCAGCCTCTTAAAATATAGGCTGTGACCACATGTGAGGTCATGTCACAATGTGAATGTTAGCATTCTGTCTAAACTCCACCCCACAGTTACCTGGCAATAGCCAGGTAGGCCTACCCACTATAAAAGGGGCTGCTTGCCCCTCTTCCCTCTCTTGCTCTCTTGTTTCTCTCTTGCTCTTGCTCTCCCCTTCTCATTCCCTTCCCTTCCCCTCTCCACGTGCTCATGGCTGGACTCTACTTCTCTGCTCTCTCTGCCTCTCTCTCTGCCTCTACTACCCTCTTAACTCCCCTCTCCATGCCCTGAATAAACTCTATTTTATACTATACCATTGTGTGGCTGGTCCCTCAGGGGGAAGGGATGCCTCAGTATGGGCCTGCTGAGGTATCCCCTTCTCCCATACCTGACTACACCCCCACAGAACATATCTCCCCTTTCTATCTTTTTATAAACACATCAGTAAGGGATCACATTTTAAAAAGCAGCCAACAATAAAAAGTTCCTTAACACACAGTGACCAAAAATTAATTCAAAGTCAAATACCTAGGTTGTGTTTCTGTCTGCATTTCTCGTGCCTTTTCTTTGGCTCATTGGTTTTCTGTTCATTTATTTGTTTTGTCCTATTCAGGTTTGCTTTTGTTATTTTTTTTAAGGTGCCTATTTCTTTTTCTAATGCAAGAAAAGATGTGGGTGTAGGTGGGTGGGGAAGTGGGGAGGATGTGGGAGAAGTTGGGGGAGAAGAACCATAAGAATATGTTGTCTGAAAAAAAATTATCTTCAATTTTAAAAAGATAGTGGGAAAAATACATAAAATTTTTGTATTCGCTTTAAGTTAACTGAATTTTGACTTGAGATTAGAGCAAAATTCCCAACAATTTCTGAAACACTCCTAAACATACTTCTGCCATTGTATAATAAGCATTTACGAGAAGCAGAATTCTCAATGCCGGCAGTTAAAACATCAAAATGCCAATCGACTATGAAAACCTCTGAGATAGTCTACCCCCTCCCCCACCCCGCCCCAGTCTCAAGTATTTAGCCAGGATTTAACTCTTTAGGTAAAAATAAGTAAGCACAAAATCTCATTAGTTTGCAAACTTGTTTCCAACTTTAGTAAGTGATACAAATATATGTATACAAAAAACTTTTAAAATAAACATCACCATGTTGAGTTTTACACCTATTTTCCTATACTGACTTACTCCAGGTCATGCAAGGCCCTTGGTGAGAGGGCGGTACGTGAAAAGCTCTAAGGGACCTGCAGGGGCGCGGTGAGAGCAGGTGGTGCCCGTGCATCTCCTCGTCCGTCTTCTGCCTAACCAGCGGTCCCTAGAGAGACCAGAGTGACTGAGGCTGCCATGTGCATCCAGGCCAAAACTCTTAGAGGGAAAGCCCTCAGATCCCTAAGAGGTCAAGATGAAGCAAGCAAAGAATCAGACAAAAATATCCCCGATGGGGACAATCAATGGCTGGGAAGCTAAAGGCTTTCAGAGAAATGACCCTTCAGAGTCATTAGGTGAAGCGGAGTCATGAGGAAAACAAACAAACAAAACATCAGAAACAGCCCGTGGCGTGAAACAGAGAGAGTTTGGGACTGGCACATTATCTCAGCAGTTCTAACCGAAATTTGTCAATCTACCACCAAGTCCCAAGTTTCATCCTGAAGCCAGCAGAGCATCTACCCAGCTTGGTACTTAAGAGCCGCAGCCCTCCTCGGACCTTCCCCTCCCCACCACTCTCTTTGCTTAACTGGCAGACCCAAAACACTTAAAATTTACTGCAACCCCATGAAGGTGTGAGGTTTGCAGATCTGAAACCGGTCTGCTGAGCCTCAGCATGATGTAATTTAATCCAAAGGCTTTTTTCTTTTTAAAGAAACATTAAGGCTTATAAGTAACTGGCTTGATGAATGACAGGCAAAAGCCCCCGAGATATTTTTCAGACAGATGGTCGTGGCCTTTAAACACATCCTTCTTTATCTTGAGTGCTTTTAACAGAAAACGCAAATAAATATGCAGAAGGGGCTTATTGTTTAAATGCTATTGCTCTGCCCCAGCGTGAAATGAACATGTGTGCACACACTGCACCCATGCTCCCCTCATGCAAACATTCATGTGTGCACACACTGCACCCATGCTCCCCTCATGCAAACATTCATGTGTGCACACACTGCACCCATGCTCCCCTCATGCAAACATTCATGTGTGCACACACTGCACCCATGCTCCCCTCATGCAAACATTCATGTGTGCACACACTGCACCCATGCTCCCTCCATGCAAACATTCATGTGTGCACATACTGCACCCATGCTCCCTCCATGCAAACATTTATGTATTAATGTATTATGTATAATCTATTTATGTATTAATTATTTATCTCCTAATTTATTTATTATGGTGCTGGGAATTGAGCCAAAGGATCCCAACTTTTTATTTTATTTATTTTTGAGACAGGTTCTTACTCTGTAGCCCAGGCTAGCTTAGAATTCACCATGTATCCCAGGCTGGTCTCAAACTTCAGCCATCTTCCCTGCTTCTGAAGTGGGACTACAGGGGTGAGCCACCACTCAGAGCTAACCTGTTTTCTAGCCCACTTTCCCTGCATGCTACTGGGGGGAAAACCTGAAGTAAGTCTTTTCCATAGTTAAAAGTAACACATCTTTTTAAAAACTTTTTTGAGATAATCTTACTGTGTAGCCCAGGCTGGCCTTGACCTCTAAGCCTCCTGCTTATTCAAAACAACAGGAAGGGTCGGGATTTATTATGATCAGTGAGATTTGTAAATGCTTTATAAAGTCTCTGGAAACTGCCATATGACGTTGTCTGGACCGAGCCTCTGATTACGCTCTGCCCCTGTCTCTGTCTTCACGGTCCTGAAAGGGCAGATGTTAGACTTCCAACAACTGAGGCCTTTTCGTCTCTCATCAGGAGGTCTCTGAGTAGAAGCGACCAACACTTGCTAGTTTTTTTTTTTCTCCCCCCGCCCCCACACCTGTCACTCAGTCTCCTTCCGTATGCCAGGTCAGGACCGTGCGCGCCGACAGCTTGAATGGCCGAGTCTCTCCTGTAACCCGAGGGGCTACAGGCAAATTGGAGCCCTAGAAAAATGTGCACCAACTTCAGGGCCAAACAGCAAGCACATCAATGGGATGTCTTTCCTTTGTTTTAATGTTTTCCAGTGTGGTAGCCGAATACACCTTGAAACAAGTGACACTGCCCGGGATGGGGGTTGCGGGGGAGGCGTGCACAAATACCCAGAGTGGGGAAGGGGGCCACAAATACCCAGGAAGGGGGCTCACAAATACCCAGGGCCACGGGGCAAGGGGGAGACAACCAGTAGTTCCTACCCTCCCCATGGGGATGGGGGCTCAGGACTCTTAGGTCCTCAGCCTCTGCTCAGGAATTCCAGGCATAAGTAAGTAATTGAGTTAAGGGAGATCTAAAGAAAGATTTCGCATTCACATTCATATGCTAAACTGAGTTAAAAATAGACTGAAGAAGGGCCTGACTTCACTTTTAATTTTAGCCGGGTGATCAGCATGCCCTAAAGACAGACCGTCAGCCGGCATTTTCCCGAGTGCGATGATCTTCATATTTTTATAAAAAGGAAATGCAGCATGTTCTATTAATAAAAGTGCTGTGGCCTCAGTTAAATCTGGACAGTTCATAAATCAAGGCTCGCCCTGGCCTCATCCCCCCCGCCCGCACCCTCCCACCCTACACCTCCCTCACACCCAAGCCCCCTGCAACTGGGCAGGTCACATGTATTGGGAGAAAGTACCTCAAGGTCTCATGTGACTGTGTCCGTGATCAGTGAGGCTCCTGGGTACTTCCCAGGTGACCATGGCATCTGCCAGTACCTCTTAAAGGGCACGTGGAATCACCCTCTTTGCCAAGATTTCAGAGCCCTGTGTGAGTCGGGATTTAGTGACTAGTAAGGAGTGGGGACTAGGTAATGTTCTAACGGGGGGAAACGGGTAGAAAGGGCTGAGAATGTGGTGCTTGCTTGGGAAGAGCAAGTGACTGCCTCGGCTCCCAGTCCTAGGGATGGCAGAGTCACCTTCGGCCTCCAAGCTGCTCGGTCATCTTCCCACCTTCCCACCCAAGCAGCCCCTCAGGAACCTGTCAGATCACACAGCAAAGCAAAGGAGATGAGGCGGGGAAATTGTCTCCCTTAGAATGCTATGTCGCCTTGTCTAGGCTAAACCATAATTCCACACTTAGGCTAGACTACCTCAGAGCCCCAAGTAAAGCTCTGGCTGAGTACGGGTGTCCAAGTCACAAGCCACCTTCAAACACATAATTCCCAAGCCTAGCTTCAGGTCCTTGTAAGCTGCGTTTCTACATTTTTAATAACTTTTTCTTGTTTATTCATTTAGGGGGGAGGGGGTGAACATATATGCCATAGCTGACCACAAGATAACCAACCATATGTGGCCAGTCATTTCTGATGTGTTTATAAAAAGATAAAGAGAGGAGAAATATGTTTTGGTGGGGGTGTAGTCAGGTGTGGGGGAAGGGGGTGCCTCGGCGGGGCCCATACTGAGGCATCCCTTCCCCGTGAGGGACCAGCCACAGGAAGGTATAGTGTAGAATAGAGTTTATTCAGGGCATGAGGAGGAGAGATAAGAGGGTAGTATTTGGCAGAGAGGAGAGAGAGAGAGAGAGAGAGAGAACAAAAGGCCATGAGCACGTGGAGAGAGATTCGGGAAGGGAATGAGGAGGGGGGAAGGGGGGAGGGGACAGAGTGGGAGCAGGAAGGCAAGAGCAAGAGAGGGCAGAGGGGGCAAGCAGCCATTTTTATAGTGAGTCAGGATGTTGCCAGGTAACTGTGGGCGGAGCTTAGACAAAATGCTAACAATCTCTCTCCTTCCACCATGTGGGTTCAGACGCAGATGAGGCTTGGTGACAAGTGCCTTACCCAGTGCGAGCCATCTCACCAGGCCTTATCTGCTCTCTTTAATACATGAAATTTCAGCCTTAACTCCTGCCAAAATTAAACATACGATTGATTATTTCTAGTCATCCCTTCAAACGAAGCTGGCTGGAGAAACCAGCTGGGAACACTGGCCCAAAGACCTTCAACTTAAATCGGGCAAAAACCTAGCCCCCCCAAAAAAAACTTAAGTTTTGTGGAATTAGAAAGACCCTAAACTTTGGAGTCAGAGAGATGGGAGTCAGAACCTGTGACGCAGTCTACAACTTGGCAGAATCTGGGGTCGCCTGGGAAGACGACGGGACTCCTCCGAGAGGCATGTATGGTGTTATCTTGATTGCTTTTAATGGATGAAGAAAGATATGTCTTAACTGAGGATGGGACATTCCTCCTCTGAGATCCCGGATTATGTAAGCGGGGAAAGAACTAACCACTAACTAACATCCCTCCTCCCTTTCTGACTATGAATGCAATGTGATCACGGCTGCAAGCTCCTGCCACCTTGGCCCAGCCATGGCGGAATGTATCTACTGACTAAGGAGCCAGAATAAACCCTTCTCTCTTAAACTGCTTTAGCCGGAGTCTGTTCTCACAGCAACAGGAAGTAACAAAGACAGGCTCTCAGACTTCCTGCAGGCCGGCCAGATGATTACAGAAGGGAGAACCTGTAGCTGGCATCACACTCAAGGATGAAAACTGGAGTCATGTTTTGATGTTTATCATGAACATTTTCAAACGACACAAAGGTAGAGAAAAGATAATAAATTCCCACAGACTCATCACCAGTCTCAAAAACTATCGACTACAATTTGTTCACTTTTACTTCCAAAGTACCCCACCACATGCTATTGTTTTGAAGTGAATCTCAAACGTATTGTTTCATGTATTTACTAATAGACAGACTCTAGCTATAGCATTTTTAACATAATTACAACAGCATTATAAGCACAAACAAGCAATTGAAAGCCCGGCATGGGGGACACATTACTGTCAACCCACTGTTAGTGCTCTAGTTGTTTAGTGTCTGGGCAGTCTTGGAGGCCCTCGGAGCCTCTGAGTCCTTTTGACAAGACACAGTGACATGTGACAGTTTCTCCCTCTATGTTCTGGTAAAATAAGCTATTGTTCATTTTCTGTCCTGGACCTGAAATCAGCCCTCAGTAGAAAACTGATTTCAGACACCACAGTCTGGATGTTACGGGCATTTCTTCTACCAGACTGGTTATCATTTCTATGCCTTCCAGGGGACAAAACTAGAAAATAAATTAAGAGAGAATCCAAAGAGAGGTTTACATAATCATTTCCAATTTAAATTTTATATTGTGGGTTTCTCTCTCTCTCTCTCTCTCTCTCTCTTATAAATTCCATATTGGACACAATTACTTACCTTGTATATATGCATATGTATATATAGGGTATAATCAATGATATCTACACATCTACACACACACACACATATATATAAGTGTCAGTATGGTAATATTAATATTATTACTAAAAATATTACAGAAAATGGCTCCAGATTTACCCCTCATTTTTACCTTGATTTATTTTCCCTGGCTGGGGGATGGCCCCATGAGTAAAACACCAGTTGTACAAACTAGAGGGACCTGAATTCAGATGCCTAGTGGTCACACAGAAGCTAGGTGCAGCAGCACATCCCTGTAAACCCAGTCCTGGGGGATGGAGGGAGGCGGAGTCTAGGGATTCAGTGGCCAGTCAGTCTAGTCTAACAGTCAACTCTAGGTGCAGGGAGAGATCCTGTCTCGAATGGACAGTAGAGAGTGGTGATGGTGGACTTCTGATCTCCACATGTGCATGCACAGACAAGCACAAATACACTCACACAAAAGTGTATACTCTACTATTGTTATATAATCCACTTATTACAATTTACACTTATCTGAAATAATTTATCATCTTGATACCCAAGGGAATTTTTTAATGAGATTACCTTAATTTTGTTTTTAATGAACAAAAGCATCTGTAGGATTCCAGAGTCACATCTATAAAACAAAATAGACTCAGAGAAATTTAACTTCTATCCCTCTAACCATTTCCTTCTTCTTATATAGGTAACCATTTTGACTGGTTTATTCTGATTATTTCTTTTAAATGAAAACAAGTAGATAGTTATTGCTTAAATAAAAGCATGCTAGCTTTCTGTTGAGTCCTTGTTTACATCACAGAATGCCCTGGAGACTATTCCATTGTAGATGCTTCCCCTCCTTGCTACCATCAGAAACAATGTATCAACATCTCCTCTCACTCCAACACCGCAGAGTTTGGATGACAATGTCCCTCACAGGACCTGAGTATCTGAGCCTTTAGTCCCTGTAGGTGGGGCTGTTTAGAAAGGTTATGAAAACTTTAGAAGGTAGGGTCTTACTGGAGGAAGTAGGTCCATAGAAGGATTTGAGGGCTTATAGCTCTGCCCAACTTCCTGCTCATTCTCTCTCATTCTCTCTCTCTCTCTCTCTCTCTTCTCTCTCCTCCTCCTCCCCACCCCCACTTCCAGCATGAGGAAGACAACATGATCCATCAGCTTTCTGTCCCTGCTGCCCCTTTCTCTATCATAGTGGACTCTACCCTCCAGTGACTATAAGCCAAAGAGAACGCCTGTCTCCTCTAAGTTGCTTTTGGTTACAGTATTTTATCACAGCAACAGAACAATAACTAACACACTCATTGGTGGGCATTTTGAACTGTTCCCTGTCTTTTTAGAAATCCTTTCATAACTTTCTATGTGTATGGTATGTTATGTGTATGTATGTGTGTGCCTGTGTGTTGCTTGATCCTGTTTGCCCATCATTCTCTGACACCCCTCCTATTTGCACAGTTTTCTCCTTCCCAGCCAGACCCCTCCCACTGTCACAACAGTGATGTAGAGAGCCTTGTGCACAACTAGTTTCTTATTTTTGCCTGTGTCTTAGGATAGGGCTTATAAATAGAATTGATTGTGCAAAGGTTAATATACAGGTAATACTGCTAGATACTGCACCCTCCCTGTCACCCAGAGGTTGTATCACTTCACATGTTGCCTTTCATTTTTTATTACATTTAAACATACCTTTATTTTGTATGTGTGTGCACATGCACACGTGCTCATCCACATCCAGATCATGGCACATGAGTGGAGACCTGAGGACAGTGTGGAAATCAGTTCTACCATGTGGGTCCCAGGAAACGACACAGTCATCCGGTTTGGTGGCAAGCACTTTTACCCACTGTAGAGATGCCTCACCAGCCCCTCCTCTTATAGGTTTACTTTTATAAAACTATAGAAGATTAATTAAAAAATCATTGAAAGAGATTCTGATTAAAGCCATCTGATTCAGCTCTCGCCATTTGGGATCTCCTCTTGAGAAAAAGCCATGTTCTAGATCCGCCTCTCTACCCTGCCTTCCTAGGTTGGCATGAAATATTCAGACAGTTCCCTGAATTGGAACCTGGAAGGTCACTAGGCTGGGAGGGGTGACTTTCCCCTTTCCTAATCCCCCTACATCCTTTCTAACAAAACCAGAGTGATTTGAAATGTAATGGCACCACAGCCAAGTGCTTGCTCCTATGCACACCGCACCACTGGGGAGGGACAGTCTTCCCAGCGTCCCTCCCATGCTGTCTCCTCCCACTCTCGGATTGAGCAGCACACAGACTTCTGCTCAGTCTACTTTAACGTCCCTCCCACCACAAGCTGAATTTCTGGAAGCAGGAGCAATCATGAATATACATTTATCACCCTACTCTACTTTCTCATACCAACTTTCTATACTTTCAATACAATGCCTTCTCCCACTTAATAATATTTACTTGACATTTTTCCATATCCATACTCAAAGATGGCTGGTAGAATATTGAGAGGAAATGGCTAAATTCATGTATTAGCCCCCTTTTGTTGGCCACACAATTGTTCTAGTCTCTTTTGGCCTTCAGTTTAAGAGCTTGAGACCAGGCCTGCTGGATTCTGTCTGCTATAAAGATCTCACAAAAAACAGGCTCAGATCTCAACCTAATGGAGTCCAGCTAGAACAGCAAGAGCAGAATCAGGCTTGGATAAGTATGGTCAGGGTGCTCTAGCAAGCTTGTTTCCCAGAAGCACATAGGAGCATGGTCTCTAAGTCTCTTGCATTGTATATGTTCAACTTCCTGTATTGCAAAACAAAGACCTTAGAACATATTAGCTATGTCCCAGGAGGACTCAGGAGACATTTACTAACCACTGGAGTTGGTGTGTTATTACAATTCACTTAGTCATTCCATAAAGAGTCATGTACCCCCCCTTCTCTCTCTTTGTGTGTGGTGTTGTTACAATTCACTTAGTCCTTCCATAAAGAGAGAGTTCCCCCCCCTTTGTGTGTGTGTGTGTGTGTGTTTTAAAGATTTACTTATTTTATGCATACAACACTGTATGCTATCTTCAGACACACCAGAAGAGGGTATTGGATCCCATTACAGATGGTTGTGAGCCACCATGTGGTTTCTGGGAATTGAACTCAGGACCTCTGGAAGAGTAGTCAATGCTCTTAACTGCTGAGCCATCTCTCCAGGCCATGTGTGTGTTTTAAGTGCTACTATGTTTGTATGGAGGACAAAGGACAACACGAAGGAGTCACATCTCTCTTTCCACCATATGAGACCCAGGGATCTCACCCAGGCACATAAGGCTTGTTGCAAACTCTTTTACCCACTAAGTCATCTCCCTGACCCAGAAAACTATTCTTAAGTGCTGGGTAGAGTAGGAGGTAAATCCCTCAATAAAACTCCCACGCTGTAGATCTTATGTGGAGGAGACCAAAGTGGGATATAATCCAAAGCAAAATAAATAGCTAACATTTTCAAGGTGTGAACTTGTTTGTTTGCTCATTTGGTTTTGAGACAGGGTCTCACTATGTAGCCCTGGTTGGCCTGGAACTTGCTATGGAGACAGGAAACCAAGCTGGCTTCAAACTGGCAGAGATCCTCCTGCCTCTGCCTCCCAAGTGCTGAGAGTAAGGTGTGCCCTGCCTTGGGATGCAACTTAATAGGATTGTTGTCTGAGTGGTTCTCTGTGAGAAGTCACAAACAATGGCTTATTTTTCAGGTTCGGTTCGCTACCTGTCAGCTGATACTATGTTACAATGAGCTACAGGACAAGGCAGTAGTGTTGGCACAGTAGAGAGGACTGACACAGTGTTGCAGCTGAGGACACTGTTTAAGGAATGCCTAGAAAGAAGCAACTGGTTTGCTTAGGGCTCAAAAAACCTGTTTGCTGTCCATTAGAAACCTTGTCCTTGAAGCTCTGGTGTTGTGGGGTCTAAGGACTTCCTGGTGGTATTGACTACACTTCTATTTGGTGGACCCAGTCAGAATTGCAGCCTGGAATTGTATACATGTAGAGTCCTGCTGTATGACTTGAGGCAAAACTTAAGTCAACTTCCTACTTCAATTCTTTCTGTCCTAGTGCTACTCTCTTGCTTGTCAGTCTCCATGAAACACCATCTTCTGCTCCTCAGGAGTCTTGTCTGATTCGGATAAAATCCTCACTAAAGAGTAGGGGACTCTTTTAGGCCTTCTCTTCACATTCCCAGTCCTGCCTCCTCAGGGTTACTTTCCTCAGATCTTTTAGGACTCTCAGTACTCACCAGCAGATCCTCTCACTACCCAAGTCCTATTCCACTGGAAACGGGGCCCTGAGTTCTCTGCCCCCAATAGCAATTATCCCACACTGGCCTAAACAATGAGACCAGTACTGTGGCCATAGCCAGCACTTACACTGAATCCCACAACTCAACGTCTTCATGCTCAGAAATCAGAAACCAGTAGGACATCCCTGTGACTACTAAACAATAGTGTCCACTGTATGACTCTCTGCTGGTCACCAGGCAGAATCAACAACATATTGAGAAGGTGTTTTAGTCAGGGTTTCTATTCCTGCACAAACATCATGACCAAGAAGCAAGTTGGGGAGGAAAGGGTTTATTCAGCTTACACTTCCACATTGCTGTTCATCACCAAAGGAAGTCAGGACTGGAACTTAAGCAGGTCAGGAAGCAGGAGCTGATGCAGAGGCCATGGAGGATTGCTGCTTACTGGCTTGCTCAGCTTGCTTTCCTATAGAACCCAAGACGACCAGTCCAGGGATATCACCACCCACAATGAACCCTTACAGCTGGATCTCATGGAGGCATTTCCTCAACTGAAGCTCCTTTCTCTGAGATAACTCCAGCTTGTGCAAGATGACCCAAAACCAGCCAGTACAGAAGGAATTCCAGAAATTAAAAGTGCTTTAAGTTTTCTCCTAGTTTTCTTTCTGGTGTGATAAAACACTGACCAAAAGCAACTTGGAGAGAGAAAAGGTTATTTGGCTTATAATTCCACATTGTAGTTCATCACTGGTGGGAGTCAAGGCAGGGACTCAAGCAAGACCTGAAGCAGAAGCCATGGAGGAACACTATTTATTGGCTTGCTCCTCATGGTTCACACAGCCTGTTTTCCCAGGATCACCCGCCCAGGGTGACATCACCCACAGTGGATTGGGTCCTCCCATACCAATCATTAATCAAGGAAGTACACCACAGACTTGTCTGCAAGCCGATTTGATGGAGGAATAATCTCAACTGAGGTTCCCTCTCCGATGATTCCCGCTTGTGTCAAGTTGCCGTGAGACGACTCAGCACAAGTGTACAGAATGACTTTAGCTTTACAGTCCAGTGGTTTATTCTAGTAGTGCACACTCATGTGCTGCAACACTCATACCCAATGCACACAGAGTGAGTCTACACACTCAAGACCTCCTTTAACCACATGGAACCTCCGAAGCTAAGTGCCTGCCTCTGGCTCACAGAAGTGTGTAAATGGAACCCAAGATGCTCTTGTTTCTGACATTTGGAATCCGTGTGTTATTCAGCCTCTCCAAACATAAGCGCTTGTCTAGTCTGTCAGTCCTTGAACCATGCAGCCCAATGTCGGGAGAGGCAAGTGAGCAACCAGCCTCAACCCCAAGGTGGATATATCAAACTTCAGGTTACATTCTAGTTGCTTATTGAACAAAGATCTCTCCAGAGACCCCAGGCAGTCCCGAGAACACTACATGGATCACACGGGCCTGGCTTGCAACACCTGTGCAGGGACTCTTTGGGGACAAACGAGAGATAAACATGGAATAAATGCTACAATAGTGTCATTAGGTGTCCCCAAAGAAGGTTACTGTCTCAGTTGCCTTTCTATTATTGAGGTATGACATCAACAAGATGACCAAAAGAGGGGCTAGAGAGATGGCTCAGTGGTTAAGAGCACTGACTTGTCTTCCAGAGGTCCTGAGTTCAATTCCCAGCAATCGCATGATGGCTCACAACCATCTGTAATGGGATCCAATGCCCTTTCTGGTATGTCTGAAAACAGCTACAGTGTACTCCTACACATAAAATAAATAAATGATTCTTTGACTGAAGTCAGAGAGAACAGAGGGTATGTATGTGTGTGTATATGTGTTGTGTGTGTGTGTGTATGTGTTCGTGTGTGTTCGTGTGTGTGTGTGCATGTATGTCTGTGTATGTGCATGTATGTATATGTGAATGCACACACACATTTGCATGTGTCTTGGCACTCAGACCTGGTCAACAAAAGAAGCTGGGATGCCTGAACTAAGGGGGTGGCAGTGGGCACAAAAAAAAAAAAAAAAAAAAAATGACTATCCTAAAGTTTCCATAGGATCACAGGATTATGGCAGACATCTTGTCTACAGAACTCTCTAACTTTAGTGATGAAGATGTTTGCATTTTTTTTAAATTAAAAAAAATAGATGATGAAAGAGAGAAAGAGTTTGCTGGGCTTACATTTTCAGAGTGAGTCCTTGACTACATGGCAGGAAGTATAGCAGCAAGCAGCAAGGTGCTGGGTAGTAGCTGGGAGTCTTCTCCTGAACCACAAGCAAGAAGCAGAGAAAGCAGGCTTGGAATGCCACAGGGCTTCTGAAACCTCAAAGCCCACCCCAGTGACACACCTCCTCCAATAAGGCCACACCCACTTCAACAAGGCCACACCTCCTAATCCTTTCCAAACAGTTCCATCAATGAGGACCAAACATTCAGATATATGAGCCTATAGAAGCCATCCTCATTCCAACCACCAGGGCCACCTAACCTGTCACTGCTTCAGGTCAGGAAAACCTCCCTGGAAGAGATGAGGTCTAAGCAAAATCCTCAAGAATAAACTAAAATGTTCTAGGTGAGGAGTGAAAAATGGTGTCGGTAGGGAGAGGGGAACAAGAGGGTAACTTAGATGGGATTGCGAACCCAGGGCTGGTGAGCTAGAAAGAGCTGATCTGGAAAGGCCTGCCAAGCAACCAGAATCTTCCTCTCTAGCCCATCAGAAGCCACAGCAGTGATTTAAGCAAGCCAATGACAAAAATGAGGGCAACTTCAGTGGTGTGTGTGTGTGTGTGTGTGTTGTGTGTGTGTGTGGTGTGTGTATGTGTATGATGTGTGAGTGTGAGTATGTGTAGTGTGTGTTTATGTGTATGATGTGTGTGAGTGTGTGTCTGTATGTGTGTGTATATGTGTTGTGTGGATGTGGGACTGCGTAGGGTATCTGGTTCTTGGCTGGGCATGGCCTAGAACCCGGAGACTCCAAGGGAGAAACGCAGGAGTTTGGCCACGCCCCAGAACTCAGGGTCCTGAAAGCAATCTAATCTCCATGGACCTACAGCCCCTCCCAAAGTGCACAGGTAGAGGGTGTGCTACAGCCTCAGGCCCTAGAGATTTACATACTAATGAAGGTCAGAGGGTGGAGCAATTAAGCATTCCTCCCCAGAACTTCCCCCTTCCTCCCTCCTATTTAACTCAGGCCTGCCTGAGTTTGGGGGGGGGGGTGTACATCCAGATCCATCCACAATCGCCATGACAATAAACCCTTTTGAAACCAAGACTTCCTCGTATCATTGGGGCCTGCTGTCCTGCTTCCAGCCCTGGAACCTGGGACCTTTCTCGGTATGTGAGACAGGCTGCCTGGAAGCCTCCAGGCAGCCTCCACCACACAGGTCCCAGGCCGCTGCGAGTGGGCCTGGGGCCTGTGCTGCGGCCCTCCAGTTTGACCCACATTTTGTGTGTATGTATGTGTTGTATGTGTGTGTGTGTGCATGTATGTCTATGTATGTGCACGTATGTATATGTGATCGCGCACACACACATTTGCACGTGTCTTGGCACTCAGACCTGGTCAACAAAAGAAGCTGGGAGGCCTGAACTAAGGGGGTGGCAGTGGGCACAGAAAGGGCAGTGGGTTCAGAAGGAAAGGGAGAAGGAAGCACACTCACGTAGGAGCAGTCTGGAAGCCTGGCTCTGGGCCTGGACATTCCAGGCTCGGCAGAGGACCCCAAGCTGCTATTCCCTACTTAATCCCTACCTACTTCACAGGGCTGTCAGGGGACTAAGAGGGATAATCTAGGAGGAAGCAGAACTCCCTACGGATGCCACAACGCCACAAGTAGACAGCGCTGGCCAGGCCCCAGCAGCACCTGTGGGACTGGAGGGCTTCAAATCACCTTGTCCCTGGTCTACATAACGTCTTTGGTGATCAATAGCTTTTCAACAATCCAGTCTCCTTTCTCAGACCATTTTATTATTTATTTATTTATTTATTTATTTATTTTATTTACAGAGAGAGAGAGAGAGAGAGAGAGAGAGAGAGAGAGAGAGAGAGAGAGAACACATAACTTTCAGGAGTCAGCTCTCTCATTCCACCATGTGGGTTCTGAGGATCAGGTCCTTCAGCTTGGTGGCAAGTGCTCTCACCCACTGAGACATCTGACTGGCCCCTGACTTTCTTTTCCATAACAATAGTTAAATGATTTCCATGGTCCCTTCCAGCTTGACTTCTGTGGCTTCATAGTCTCAGTCACCTTGCACTGCATCTTCCACGATAATACTTCCATGCAAATATATATATATATATATTGGAGAAAGATTCTGATCCCCAAAACTGATGGAAAAATGGAAAAGCAAGTGTGCTTTGAGTGCCTGGAAGGCCATGTTACTGTGCTCTACTCAAAGATGCCAGAAAAGAACTCAAAGAAGCTTCATCTAAGAAGTGGTCACTCCTCTATGCCTCTGACGGGTAAATAATCACTGGACTTGACATCTACTCACAATGGAGTCTGTGTCATGTCCAGGTGAAGCCAAGCAAAGGGATGTTCTTAACCAGCTTTATTTGAACAACTGCAAACTGGAAAGAGCCTACGGGGTCTGTGGACAGATGATTGTACTGTCAATCAAATAGTATACCACTCAACATTTAAAAGACCTGATCTTTCAAAGTGTGTGTGTGTGTGTGTGTGTGTGTGTGTGTGTGTGTGTGTCTGAGTGACTTATGTGCACAGAAATGTGGTTCCCATAGAAGCCAGAAGATGGCATCAGATCCCCTACAGATGGAGTCACAGGCAGTTGCAGGCTGCCTGACAAGGATGCTGGAAATAAAACTGAGGTCCTTTGGCAGAGTAACTGTGCTCTTAATCCTTGAACCAAAAGGCTCAGATTTTTCATACTGGCCACACAGGTGAACTTCAAAATCATTACACTAAAAGAAAACCCAAAGTAAATGGGGAAAATACTGAATCACATATTGGATAAGACTGTGGTATCCAGAATTTAGAAATTACAGCAAAAAATATAAACAATTCTACATAAAAATGAATGATAGACTTGGATAGAACCTTCTCTAATGAAGATGTAAACAGCCAATGACCACATGACAAGACGCTCAACAGCATTAGCTGTTAAATACACATACAAACTACAGAGGAATACTATTCCAAAGACACTGGAGCAGCCATAGAAGTAATAATGACCAAATAGACTGAGTGTGAGCATTGGTGGAAGGGATTTAAAACAGAGCAGCCGTTTAGGAAGCAATCAGGAGGTTCCTCAATAAATTAAGCAGAGTTAGCATACGTCTCATTAATTAATCCACTCCATGACGCAGTCAGAAGAACTGATGCTTAACCGGAAATTTGTTCACAGGGGGCTGGGAGACAGCTCTGCAGATGAAGTGCTTTCCATGTGTCTCAGTCAGTGCTCTATTGCTGTGAAGAGGACACCATAACTTTGGCAACTCTTATAAAAGAAAGTATTAAATTTTGGGAGTTGATTTACAGTTTTAGAGCGTTCATCTATCATCACGGCGCTGGGAAACAGACAGGCATGGCGCTGGAGCAGTAGCTGAGAGCTTTACACACTACTCTGTAGGCAGCAGGCAGAAAGAGAACCACTGGACCTGGATCGAGCTTCTGAAACCTCAAAGCCCACTGCTCAGTAACACACTTACTCCAACAAGGCCACACCTCCTAACACTTTCCAAACAGTTCCGCTAACTGTGGACCATTCTCATCCAAATCACCACAACACCCAACTATGAGGACCTGTTTAGATTTCTAGCACCCACACAAAAGTCTGGAGATAGCAACGTCTCTGTAATTCCAACACCATGGAGGCAGCAAGAGGTGGATTCCTGGGGTTTTCTGGTCAGCCAGCCTAGCTGAATCCATGAGTTCCAGACTCAGTAGGATGTCCTGTCTCAATAACTAAGGTGGGAACTAATAAACAACCTCTAGCATTTATCCATACCTGCACATGTATGCATATCCACACACACACATAATACACGTATCATATACTACACACATACACACACATCACATACCACACACACATACATATACACCACATATACATACACATACATACACTCACACTTTACACACAGAGGCACCACACCACACACATACACCACACACACACACACAGGAAAAAGAAAAACTTTGTACAAGAATGTGCATAGCAGCATTATTACAACCCAAAGGACACAACAACCCAAATGTCAATCAAAAGATGAATGTGCAAACACGTTATCTACCCACTCAATGGACTACTAATATTCAATGCATGAAGCATTGATACATAAGTAATAGAGATGAATCTTGAAATAATTGGGTGACACAGGAAATCAGACAAAAACTGCTCAATTTTACATTAAACATACAAAACAGACAGATCCACAGAAGGAGGAAACAGGATAGAGATTTCAGGTACTAGGATCAGAGGATGAGAACCAACTGCTGAACTTACCTGTTTAACATTCTGACCTGTGATGTGGCTTTCGTCTCTACAAGTTAACTCTCAAAAAACGCATCATCTG